>JABAYD010041317.1:0-10348 GCA_014822095.1 Diplotaxis tenuifolia | reverse complement strand
CGTAAGAATCAGGTTAGATGTGATACTTTGATAGACACATATTACTATTTAGTTTGAGTATTTTTTTTATTTTAATAATAACATTGGATGATATGATATATTTTGCTTGTTCAGTAACTCTTGTCTGGATTATCTAGAAAGAAGAATGGTTTCATGGAAAATAGCACAAACATGAATACATATTTTCAATCATTTGGATTATCTATGTTTTTTGTGGGGAATGATTTTTATGTTATTACTGCAGGTATTGTATATTTTTATGAAGCAGAATAGTAAACTTTTTACTTGTAAAGTTTAGTAATCTTTTTAACCTTTAAAATTAATTATAAATTAAAAACGAATTTCATTGATTTAATCATTATATTTATATTAAAAAAGTTTACATTTTATTATTAAAAAATATTTCACATCATAGTTTATATTTAAAAAAATCTCTACATATAGATTTTGTATATAACTTTATCTATACATGAGTGTTTTCAAGTTTATTTCATGCAATAAAAATAACTTTATTATTCTGAATATTTTTCATATTTTAACTAAAAGATTGATCTTTAATTTATTATAAAATATTTCAAATGTATGAATTCTTTCAAGTTTATTTTATGCAATGAAAATATTTATGTTATGACGAAAAATTTTGTTAATGAAAAAAGTTATTTAATTATCTATACTATTATTTGTTAAGTGATTTTTTTTGCATTAAAAGCTAACCTTAATGAATAATTAAATTAGTTAAAATGAATTTCAGTGATTTAGTAATAACTATTATATAAAAATATTTATTGTGTGTTATCCAAAAAATAATTTTACATCATAATTTTTTAAAAAGATAAATTTCTCTATATATTCAGATATGGAGATATGTGTTCATGTTAGTTCGAGGTGAAATAAATAGTAGCAAGAAACAAATTCGCTGATAGGACGCCTCGAGGCTGTGGAGACCAATGAAACGTAGGGGTGCAGAGAGTTTATTCTTTATTATTTTTGTTTAATATTTATTTTTAGTAGGAAGAGTTTAGTTTATATTATGTGGCTATTATTATTTTTATGAATCATTTTCTTTGTATTTACCTTTTTTTTGCAATTGGACTTGTTTATTGTAAAAAGAATTAATTTTAGTTTGGCATAATATAATTTTTATAATACGAAGGTTTGAATTGAATCGGATCATATCATATTTTTAATTATGCGTGGTATGGATATTCTAATATGTTTATTTTTATTTAATTATTTAATTATTTGAATTTAGATGAGTTTTTAAACCAAAACATTAATACAAACTATTAATTAAAATAAAGTGTCACATGACATTTTTCTTATAGGTGGAGAAACACAACTCTACTTAACTCTACTTTATCGTATCAGCTATATAAAATTAAATGATTTTGGATCAAACTTTGGCTCTTCTAGTATATTATATGTGTGTGGCTTCTTCACTACTCCTGTGGCCGGAGCTGATTTCCTTGCTTCCTTGGTTGTTTTCCTCTGGTGGATTTTCTTGCCATCTGCGAGCCATTTTGGTTAATTGAAATCAAAGAGAAATTTTTAACTTTTTTTGTTGATTTTTTTTTTGGTTTAAGCCCCATAAAGCGAGATGTTTGTTTTCGTTCGTTAGATTTTTAATCTTATCAGCGGTTATGATTGTTTTGAGGTTAAGTGATCCTCGTAATATGTTAAACCAGCAAATCATATATGTTTTCGTTAGTGCTGAGTGTATTTTTTAGTTTCTTTCAGATTTTTCAGTTTAGGCGCATGTTTCAAAGTTTTATTCTAGGTTTTGGAATTCTAAAATAAGGCTCATTGGATCAAGCCCAACTTATATAGTTTGGTTAGGCCCGATAAAACGTCACATAACAATACACAAATCGTCAGAGATGGCTTTCAGAATTAGCAAGAGAAAATGCCAAAATGGTTATAGAAAAAGCTTCTGTTTAACATTTTACTAGATTTTGACCCACACTTAAAAACACTAATTTTTCTTTAGATTATATACAAAATTTGTGATTTGACAAAATTGTTGTACATTATTATGTTACAAAATGAAGATAATTTGTTAAGTTATATAACTCATGAATTAGTTTATTTAAGATTTTGTGTGGATACACCCCTATATAATTCTCTTTTAGGCATAAACATTTTACCAAATAAAAAAAAATCTAAACTGAAATCTACTTGGAAATAAGTGCCATTTGGATCCATGTTTACATATTCATTTTTATGGACCCGCAGTCTCTTTTCGAGTTAAGATCATATCCGAGACCTAATCGGGTACTCAAGTACCTGAAACGTTTTGTGTATATTTGAGTATTTAAGATATGTTTTTGGAATTACAAATATTTTTAAGTTTTGGATTCATGTTTTCGATTTTAGTTTCGGATAAAAAATTTAATTTTCTTTAGAAAGTGTTTTGGGTATTCGGAAAGTTAGCTTTTTATTTTTCGAGTCAGACCAGATCGGTTCCTTTTGGATCTTATTGGTATTTTAATATTTTCGGGTATTTATTTGAGTTTTTGGGTATTTTTTCGTGTTTCAATATTTTTGGAAGGTTTTAGGTATTTCAAATCTATTTTGGGTCTTAAATAATCAAACCAATCCGGACTCGTTATGTACATGGACTTTATGGATATTTGAATTATGGTTCGAGCCGACCTGGATCCAAAAGGAACCAACCCAAACTTGAACAAAAAAAATTCAAATACCTATTTATGTTTAAATTTTTTGAACCCAAAATAAATCCAAGGCCAATCCTCTTCCATTACTTTTGTACACATTTTATAAAAGTTAGTTTTGTTGAGCTGATGAGACAGTCTAGCACGTGGTGCCAGGAAGCAATCGTCGTATGTTGTGGTGCGAAGTTACCAGTTTGGTTTGCAGAGTCTGTTTAGAGTTTGTTTAAGTTGATGACAAAAAAAATTGTAAGGTTTTTAATAGTTTTAAACTTATCTTAAATAAAAAAATATTATATATTGTTTTAAGAAATCATTTAAAGTAAAATATATAATTTCGTTTTTAACATATGTTTTGATTTATTAAATTTAATTTTGTAAATATTTGGAACTGTATAATGTGTAACATATATTGTTCCACTATATTAAATAATATATTAAACTGGTCTTTGACTAAATTTGATATAAACTTTTAGTTTGGCATATATATGTTCCATGTGACAGATATTATTCTACTAACTAAACAATATATTATATAAAAAAAGTCTATGTCATGAAGAATGTGATTAATTATTTGTAGTTGTTAAATATATTGTAATCAAAGATGTGATGGTCATATTATTTCACACGTTCAAATATATAGTGTAACCATAGATTTTAGTTACTAAAGATAAAAATTATTAATCTGAAATATAAGGGATAAAAATTAAAATTATAATATATCAATTTTCATAATATACAAAATATTAAGAATAATGAAATTTTATTTGGTTGCTATAAAATAGGTTAGTTATATGATTTGGTTATATATAATAAGTTTGACTAAAAAAATGAAAGGGTCCAACAACCTTGTTTAAGTAGATTTTTTAGGACTTCTTCTCTTTTAATAGTATAGAACATCAATACCATTAAAAGGGGATCAATACTATTAAAAGAGATCATTCCTATTAATGAAATATTTAAGTTTTTCAAAATTGTTATTAATTTTATGAATAAGTTCAAATTTTAATTAATGTGTCTTTTGGTGTCTTGGTCTAAAAACTATATGCTTAAGTACATATCGATATACATTTGGCTTAAATAATGGGTTAAATGCTCTTTCTAATTATTTCTAAAGTTTCTTTCAAAAATAAAAACATCAACCTTAATTAACGTAGTTAATTAATATTATTTTCCTAAAATAAAACTATACGATTAATCAGTACATTATTAAAAAAAATAAAAAAAAATATTTAAAATTTACTATTGGTTAAAAATAAAATAAAAAATTATTTCTAAAATTTATTGGTTTCATATAATTATTAGATTTCTAATTTTTAAGGAAATGTAAAGATATTAAACAGTATATTACAATTAATCTATTTGTTTCATATAATTAGTAGATTTCTATATTTCATATTTTTATGATATATATTCGTTGGATATCTTTTTTGTACAACAAAATATGTGTTCTCGGTAAACTTTCAAATTTTATTTTGACAAAATATGTGTTCTCGTAGAATATTCCATTTTTTGAATTATTATTATACCCATAGATAACCGTTTTTAATAGAGTAGACGCATATTAATCGTGTTGGTTTAATTTAAGTAATGCGGATCAATGAATTATATGAGATGTATTATTTGTAACGCTCAGTGTTTTGAAAACCGACTCGGACACTGAACCGGATGACTGTCCGGGTCACCGGGTCATTGGGCCGACCGTGGGTGAACCGCGAGTTGATAAATAAATTAGATTTATAATATAATATTTTATTACTTATAAAAATAAATATATATAAACTAAAGTAATTATGTTTTATTTTTTATTGAACAGAAAATAATTGTTTGGATATGTATATATTTTATGTTCAAAAACATTCAATAATATTTAATTTTAGTTAATATATTTTCATTTGACATACAAAATATTAAAAATAGTTTAGATTATTTTTAAACAATTGTAACAAGTTAAGATTTTTGACATCTAACAAAAAAAAAGATCAAGACTTATAAATTCATATTGAAAGGACAATTTCGATTTGATAAAAGGTGGTTGGGGCATGAGGGTTTGATGGATTCAATTGTGGCTGGCTGGACAGAGGACAATAATGGTATATCGGGAGATCTAGTTTCCAAAATTAGAAATTGTCGACATGAGATAGCACGGTGGAGGAAAAATAACCCACCTTACAGGAAAGAAAAGATTCAAGACCTACAACGGGCCTTGGAGGAAGTACAAATGGATAACAATAGAACTTAAGAAGAAATGCTGGATGTGTCTAGGAAACTACATGATGCTTATAAGGATGAAGAGGAATACTGGTATAAAAAAAACCGCAACATGTGGCATTCTTCCGGAGATCTAAATACTAATTTCTATCATGCTTTGACGAAACAAAGACGAGTAAGAAATAGAATTGTGGTCTTATACGATGAAATAGGCAACTGAGTAAAGGAGGCGAATGGGGTAGAGAAGGTGGCGGTGGACTATTTCGAGCAACTGTTCTCTTCGACATCACCATCAGATTTTGACAATTTTCTGGTGGAGATACCATCAAATATAAATTCCCAGATGAATCAGAGATTGATAAGTTTGGAAACGGAGGAGGAAATTCGACAAGCCTTATTTATGATGCATCCTGAGAAAGCTCCAGGACCAGATGAGATGACTGTTTTTTTCAGCATTCCTGGCATGTAATTAAGGAGGATTTGCTGGAAATGGTGAATAATTTTCTGACTACTGGAGTTTTAGATGCTCGTCTGAACGAGACTCATATATGTATGATACCTAAAACGGAGTGCCCCACAAGGATGCGGAGCTTAGACCAATAAGTCTATGCAACGTTGGGTATAAAATCATTTCCAAGGTGTTATGTCAAAGGTTAAAAAGGTGCCTGCCACGGTTGATCTCGGAGACACAATCAGCATTTGTTCCAGGGCGTTTAATCTCGGACAACATTTTAATCGCTCAGGAGATGTTTCATGGATTACGGGCCTACAAGGCGTGTCAGAGGAAGTTTATGGCTATAAAAACGGATATGAGTAAAGCGTATGATCGTGTAGAATGAGACTTTATAAAAGCTCTGCTGAATAAAATGGGTTTTGATCCCCATTGGACGAGGATGATGATGGAATGCATCTCGTCTGTGCAGTATAAAGTGTTGATTAATGGGCAACCCCAAGGATGTATTATCCCGCAGAGAGGATTACGACAAGGAGACCCTCTATCTCCATATTTATTTATTCTGTGCACAGAGGCTTTGATAGTGAATATTGCAAAGGCGGAAAGGGAAAAAAGTTTAACTGGGATGAAGGTGGCTCGAGTGTGTCCGGCTGTTTCCCACCTTCTTTTTGCCGATGATAGCCCTTTCTTTTGTAGAGCAAAACCGGAGGAATGTCATACAATCCTCAAAATTCTTAAAGAGTACGAGGCAGTTTCATGGCAATCGATTAATTTTCAAAAATCATCGATTCAATTTGGACACAAAATTGAAGAGGAAACCCGGCAGGAGCTAAGGGATATTTTAGGAATTCAAAATCTCGGGGGCATGGGATCATATCTGGGTCTCTCGGAGAGTTTGGCTGGATCAAAAATTCAGGTGTTTGGGTTTGTGCAGGAAAGGTTAAATAAGAGGGTCACTGGCTGGACCTTTCGATATTTTACTAAAGGGGGAAAGGAAGTGATAATTAAGTCAGTGGTTACTACCTTACCAAATCATGTAATGTCCTGTTACAGATTACCTAAAGGCACAACAAAGAAACTCACGGGGGCAGTCGCTCAGTTTTGGTGGAGACCTGGGGGTAGTACACGAGGTATGCATTGGAAGTCTTGGGACAAATTATACATCGAAAAAGAGAATGGAGGCTTGGGCTTTAAGGATATTGAGGATTTTAATACGGCAATGTTGGGTAAACAATTATGGAAACTTATTGAGAAACCAAATACTTTGTTTTCGTGTTTTTAAAGGTCGGTACTTCAGGAAAACATCTCCTTGGGAACCGATCCGATCATATTCTCCATCATATGGATGGAGGAGTTTGATTTCGGCTAGATCTCTGGTTAGCAAAGGACTTATTAAACGGGTGGGATCAGGATCTTCCATTTCGGTATGGAATGATCCCTGGCTCCCAACCACTCGCCCGAGACCAGCCAATAAAAATCCAGCTACTCCTCCCTTACTTTTCACTCAGGATGTTACGGTAGACTCACTCATCAATGCTGATACGCGCACTTGGAACTTGCCAGCTATTCAGGATCTAGTTGATCCTCGGGATGTGGCCCTAATAGAGAGTATACTTCTTAGTAAGTATCAGATGGAGGATAGGGATGTATAGCATTTCACTAAAAACGGGAAATATATGGTCAAATCGGGCTATCAGGTCGAACGGATCTATCCGGATAAAGAAAGGCCGATGGAACTTATAGGACCCACGGTAGATGTCTTGAAAGCGTTTTGTTGGAAAGTTAGGTGCCCACCTAAGTTAAAACACTTTTTGTGGCAATTATTATCGGGTTGCGTGGCTGTGAGGAAAAATCTGCATGCACGAGGAATAAGAGGTGACATGGGATGTGATAGATGTGGGGCTGCAGAGGAGACAATAAACCATGCGTTTTTTGAATGTCCTCCTGCACGGCAAATCTGGGCCCTTTCCAAAATCCCCTCCAATCCAACAATTTTTCCTACGAGTTCAATCGTCACGAACATGGATTACTTATTCTGGCGTGTTTTGCCAAAAATGGATGATCATCACTTTGCATGGATTTTGTGGTATATATGGAAAGCACATAATAATAAATATTTAGAAATTTGGATATTGAACCACAGGATACACTTACTTTGGCTGAAACTGAATCAATCTTGTGGAGAGAGGCACAACTGAAAGTAGAACAGCGGGTAACACAACAGCCATTACCTAGTACACTCCCAGATATTTCAGGACGTTGGTGTTTTGTGGATGGGTCATGGAAAGCGCAGGATCAGTTTGATGGACAAGGGTGGTATAGTACACTAGAAGGGTGCAAGAAATGTTCGAGGTAGCATATCACCTCTCCACTCAGAGATAGAAACATTCATTTGGGAGATGGAAAGTATGAGGAATTTACGGCAATTTCAGGTTACATTCGCAACGGATTGTTCTCAAGTGATGAAGATGGTTTCAGAACCAGAAGAATGACCAGCTTTTGCGAGTTATCTGGAAGATATCAAGACACTCAAAGAGAGTTTCACCAGCTCTTCAATAATATATGTATCAAGAACACTGAACTCACGGGCGGATAGTCTTGCACATAGTGTTAGGACTCGGACGTCTTTCGTTGTTCACATGGATACAGAGCTCTCGGTTTGGTTTACAGGGTCTATATGAGTCTGTATTTTGATGTCAAAAAAAAATTCATATTTATAGGTCTATTTTTAATAATAAAATTAAACTTCAAATAAAAAGATCCAAAGTAAAATCATTAATAAATTATCTATAACAAAAAGAAGACGGCAATTAAACTTAAAGAAACCTAGCTTTTAATTGGAAATTTAGAATTAAAAAAAAAATCTAAAAAGCAGTGTTTTGAAACCCGACCTAGACTCACAGTTGAACCGGTAAACCCAGTGACCCGAATAAATCTGGTTTGGGTTTAGTGAAAAACCCAAGATTATAAAACCCGCAAAAAATCACTAAAACATGAAACCCGGTATCGGTTGAACCATTAGATAAATTTTACTCTTTTTTAAAACAGATTTAAATTATGTTTTTAACTTTTTATTTTTTAGATTATTTTTTATTCTAAATTTCCAATTAAAAATAGGTTTCTTTCAGTTTTATTGTCTTCTTCTTTTTGTTATAGATAATTTATTAATGATTTTACTTTGGATCTATAAGTTTAGTTTTATTATTAAAAATAGACATATAAATATGAATTTATAAGTACTCTTGATCTTTTTTGTTAGATGTCAAAAATCTTAACTTGTTATAATTTTTTAAAAATAAGCTAAACTATTTTTAATATTTTGTATGTTAAATGAAAATATATTAACTAAAATTAAATATTTTAAAATTTTTTTGAACATAAAATATATACATATCCAAACAATTATTTTCTGTTCAATAAAAATAGAAAATAATTAGTTTTATTTTATATATTTATTTTATAAGTAATATAATATTATATTATAAATCTAATTCATTTATCAACCCGCGATTCACCCACGGTCGACCCAATGACCCGGTGACCCGGACAGTCATCCGATTCAGTGTCCGGGTCGGTTTTCAAAACACTGTTAAAAAGTAAAAAGTTAGAAACATAAGTTAAAACTTTTTTTAAAAAGAGTAAACTTTATCTAATGGTTCAACCGGCGGTTTAACCGATACCGGATTTCAGGTTTTAGTGGTTTTTTGCGGGTTTAGCGGATTTTTAAATCTTTGGGGTTTTCACTAAACCCAAACCAAATTTATTCTGTGTCACTGGGTTTACCGGTTCAACCACGGGTCCGAGTTGGGTTTCAAAACACTAGTAACCTCTAGAAAGAGTCCAAATTTAAATGACAACTTGTATAAGTAGATAAAAAGAAGGACTGTGTTTTAATAGACTAGTTTTATGATATATATTCGTAGGATATTCCATTTTTGTATGACAAAATATGTGTTCACGGTAAACTTCCAAATTTATATTGACAAAATATGTGTTTTCGTAGAGTATTCCATATTTTGAATTTTTATTATACCTATAGATAACCGCTGTTTTTAATAGAGTAGAAACATATTAATCGTGTTATTTAAGTAATGCGGATCAATCAACTATATGAAATGTATTATTTGTAACGCTCTAGAAATAGTCCAAATTTAAATGACAACTTGTATAAGTAGATAAAAAAGATTATGTTTTAATAGAGTAAATATATTCTTTGAATTTAGAAAATATCAACTTTATCGATTTTAAATATTAAAATATTAAACATATGGTATTGAAAAATTTAATTTTTATATAAGATTATTCTTTTATATGTATACTGTTTTAGATTGTTTATATAATCATCTATACATTAGATCGGAAACAATGGGAGTAAGAAAAAAATTGCCTATCAAAATAGAATTTCTGGTGGGGTTGATACATTTGTATATTTTCTCTTACTAACTTATCGGTGAATAAGATATATCTATGATCAATCTTTAACATATGTATATAGTTTTAGATTGTTTATATTGTCAACGCTCGACTTGTCTCAACTCCGCGAGCTATCTTATCTTGCATATACTCACGTCAACGGGATCATCAGTTCCGTGTTGGTATATAGAAAGAGTCTCATGGTTTCAGTGGCGGATCTAGGGGGCACGTGCCCCCGACTACTTTATAAATCTAACTTAGTTGGTAGGGTGAGCAGTTAACTCTGGTAGAGCAATTGGTCAAGAGTTCCTCGGTTAACTCCAATATGTCTAGAGCTCGAATCACCCTCGTTTTCTCCTTCTTTCCCTTTCTGCTGTATAATTTTTTTCTTCACTTTTTGCTGTATAATTAATGTGTTTTTTCACACGTTGACACTGTACTGTACTGCCGTTTTTCGCTGTTATAGTAGCATTTTCCTACTTTTTGTTTTATTGTTAATATTATTCTTTTTCTTTTTGCTAGCAATGTCTTTTCTTTATTTGCCTTTTAATAGTTCTTTCTATTTTAGTTCACATTTAGAGTTCAATTTGTTTTGAAGCAT
>JABAYD010041305.1:0-12997 GCA_014822095.1 Diplotaxis tenuifolia | reverse complement strand
AATCTTGACTGAACATCAGTGACCAAATACAAAACATCCCATGCATCTTTCCCTTCCGGACGAATCTTGAACCACTTTGTCTTCTTTGGCATATGCATATCCACAAACGCCTTTGGAACTCCCTGCAATCACAAAATTTCTTTCATTGGATTAGTTCACATTAACATTCTGATAATATTTTGCTGATCTTGTACTTACCAAGAACATGAGGTGTGATTTCTTTATGGTGATACTGAACTCTGGAACAAGTTTCAAATCAATAGCCACCTTCTTCTTGGGTTTTTTGGATTCTTTAGCTTTCTTCTTTCCCAAGTTAACCTCATGTTTCTTCCCTTGAGCTTTTCTGAGATAATGATGGCTAGACTCAGAGGAAGATACCATCTCTTCCTTCTTCACATGTTTGTATACTCCTTGCCTTTGTTCTCTCTTGTTCATACCTAATGTTCATCCAAAACCAACAACAAAATTTATAAAATGTCTTCTTCTTATTACATAAGCATCATCTTCTTACCGGAACTTGAAGCAATGGTTGCAGATTCTCTTGGTCTAAGCATCTCCTTACCATCTGGTTCATAGATGTTTACATTGAAGTGCATATTAGCCTTGTGAGTGAAGGTAAGATACTCATTTTCACCCAAAGCATTGTCGTTCACAAACTGGTTCCATCCATCATCTTCCATGAAGTAAAAACTTGGGTTCTTGCAGATTTTGACTGTCCATGAGCTTCCCCATGGCATTTTTAAGACCATCTTAAAGGACGCGTCAGATATGCTTCTTACGAAGTCATGAGGAATCATTCTCTTTAAAAAACACAACAAAATCAAGAGATGTCAAAACAGGGTCATCAAGAAACTAACAGAGCCTGAGAAACCCTAAAGAGATCATAGCAAGACCTAACCAAGAAACAGATCTAAGTTCTTGAGACCCACAAGTAGAAGATTATAAAGACCCATTTGAACATTTAAAAAAAAAAAACTAAAAGATTCGATGTTTCAAGTAAAGATCTGGCAAGAAACTAAACTCCGAGATGAAGTATGAGAAAAATTACTATGAGTTCAGATGATAAGTCTTCCCTTCTAAGAATCTTGAAGAATCCAGGACTGTCACCTTCTTCCATGATCTGACCAAAACCACTGTTTCTCACCATCTCTCTTTCTCTTTTTCCAGAAATTCTTTCTTCTTCAACCTCTTACTCCACTTTCTATATTTCTCTCTCTTAGTGAGTGACGACTTCTATCTCTGATTATGGGCAAAGTATGGGAGAGAGAGCTATGCAATGTACGACTTTTTCCCTTAAGATAGCCAAAGGTAGCTCCCAAAACATTCTTAGTGGTTTCATTTACTTTTTTACATGTGGTTAGTTGAGACAGATTCACATGTGTCATCAAACTAATTATTTTGGTAATAATACACTGAAGCAGGAGTAAGAGTGAGACTTCACAGACACGCAAAAAGCAGTGCAAATTTCTTGTTTTAGTAACTTAATACTGAAAAAGACTTTCCACTTACTTCTTGTTTTATTACTTCATAAATATTACTTTACTGCCATATATTACTTAATTTGAAACTCATATAAATAATTTTGGTCCACCACATATTCTTAATGTATAACTTTATTGTGTTTTATTGAGAAATATATATAGCTTATATATTTACGTTGCATGCTCAGTTTGAATTTACCAATATACCAATCCATTAGAGAGGCATTAGGCATGGGTTCTTTGTTTTTCTGGAAACAAGGGATAGAGATGGGTGTTTTGTATTCTAGTAGTTCGTAGTTTTCTATTAATGTAGCCTGTGTCTAATTCGAATTGAATTCCCCTGTTGTGCAATGTGCATGTCACTTCCTGACGACAAAAAGTTCAATATTTTGAATTTAACTTGAACGAATAAAATCATATAGACATAAGCAGTGTAAGAATAAATCTAAAACCCAAAATCAACTTAAGGTTTTTTCTATTTCTTTTGGACAACATCAACTTGAGATTAAACAAGTCAAAACCAACAACATTTCAAAATGCATGTAATAATGAAAATTGTTTTGAATACCACACATTTTTAGCTTATGAAGGGCTTCTGAAAGTTTAGTAAATAGCTATAGATCATTTACTACATCTTTATATCATATTAAATATTTTTTTTGTACCTTTAGGAAGGATTGATGTTAGTGGTAAGTTTGGAAAACAAGACATAAAATATTTAAAATTCCCATATATAATTCTCGGTTTAGAGAAATAAGTATCCTGAACCGGGCGCGTATGCAGCGGAAGACTTACTAAAGCAAAGACAGAAATAGTAGAAAAAAGTTCCGGATTATAATTCGGGAGTTTGAACCCGACGTGAATCAAACACGCAACCTTCTGATCTGGAGTCAGACGCGCTACCATTGCGCCACGGATCCGGATGTTAAACAATCTGTGTGAGGTTTTATCAACCAGGAATCCGTTATCTAACTTTATGTTCTTCGAATGTTGTGTATTTCACTTTCAAATATCGATCCAAAACGTATACTGAGATGATCGTGTCGATTTATAACCTTTTTGAACAACTCTTTCGTGAAGAAAGAGTAAAAATTCATCTATGTACAATGAATAACTCTAACTCTAACTCTAAGAAAAATATGTTGGATAAATCATCATTGCAGCCGAGAAGTTACATTGATGAAAGTATCTTCTGGACAAGGGATGGTTAGGCCACCCATTGGATGATCAAACCCAAACTCTTCCTCGGATTTACTGAGAAGAGCTTGAAAGGAAGGCTGGCTCAAGTATGAGATTGGCACCACATATCTCTTCTTCTGGCTCTCTCCTACGTACACCGCAAGAAACCCTTTTGGTGCCGCCATAGTTGCTCTTTTGCTTGTTGCAGCTCCAAGAATCTTCTTTGAACCCAATAGACTTCTCATCAAAGCCATTTCTGTTTTTTATTGTCTGAAAATATGAATTCTTTTGAAGTTTTTTTTTTGAGCAGATGTATGAAAAGATACAAGTTATTGTATTGCTGCTTGTTGGTTGATGATTGAAAGAGTGAGTTATGTGTATAATATATAGATCAGTGAATGAGTTGAAGACTCTCTGAAAAATCTTCAAGACTTGTGGTCTTGACGCGTTGGACAGACTATAACAAAGTTGCACATGTTTCTGTCTTTGGCATTTGGAAGCATTAAGTTTAATGCAGTTTGTCTTAATGCAATTTGTCTTGATTGGTAAAAACACATTCCATATGCAATTCACAAGGGCATGTTTTCTCAATGTTTGTTTAGATAAGACAATGGTATAGTCAGTAATAAAGACCAGCAAGTTTCTGTTCTTCATGTTCTGTGGTGATCATATTCCTCATCTATGTGGTCTAAATGGAATTAATTAATAATTACTCAAAGTAGGAACCTGAAGTTTCTCAACAACATAACAACAAGTCTCTGTCACATGTTAAGTTGTTCTTTGATGATATTCACAACTAGGATCACACCCTGTACATGACAGATATACGTAAAAATGAACAGCTTGTTAGGTTTTGTTTCTTGTCATCTCTCATATCTAGAAGACATAACCATGTGCAACTCTGTTTGTGCATGTCCCATACTTTCAATGGTTCATCAATCTATTTATACATCCAGAAACAGAACCAAGTGTTCAAACCACCAAGTAGTAATTAAAGTAATCCAAACCTTGAAATGAATGCCTTTCTACAGCGGCTACAAGAAAAAAGACAGTTTCAGCGCCAAAGGGGTTTCTTGCGGTGTACGTTAGTGAAGACCAGGTCTAGAAGAAGAGATACTTGGTGCCAATATCATATCTAAACCAGCCTTATTTTCAAGATCTTCTCAATAAATCCGAGGAAGAGTTTGAATTTGATTATCTAATGGGTGGCTTGACGATCCCTTGTCCTGAAGATACCTTTATGAGTGTGACGTCTAGGTTTCAATGATGATGTTCCAATAGAAGAAGAATTAACATTAGCTAGTGATCCACTGTAAATATGTTAACGTTTTACAATGTGAAAGGCAGTGTTATTTAATGTGAATAGTTTCACAATGTTTTTGTCTTCCAAAATAAATTACCAAAACACAAACAATGAAACCTAACGAGCCTTCAACATTTTTCTTTGTATGTAAAGGTGGTTTAGATTGCGTAAGTTTTCTGCCACAATTGTTACGCCCTCCTCAAATATATTTCCCAAACAGGATAACATTAACCAAATGCTAGAAACAGAGTGCTCTGTTTGTAACAGGCTTCTTTCTCTTACCGTCTTACGTACAATCTACCTGGATCATCCTTTCTTCAAACCCTAATTTTCTTTTTTTTTTCTTATTTCACCCTTTCTTGATTTTTGTTTTTCTCTAAATCTTCTGTGTCGTGTTTGTGTTTGGCGGGAGAACGGAAACCGATTCAGACCGGAACAAATATTTTCGGTCATGATAATCTGAGAGTTCAAACCGCCTAGTGGAACTGGATGAAAGGCAGTAAAACCGGAGGCTTAACTTGGGAAGGAAACAAAAAGAATTTCCGGATGAATATGTTCGGGAGTTTGAACCCGACGTGAATCGAACACGCAACCTTCTGATCTGGAGTCAGACGCGCTACCATTGCGCCACGGATCCGGTTGCTTAAGGATCTAAGTAACCATAATTGAACGTGAACAAAGTATGGTTTTAGGTTCTTCCAATGTTATATTTCCTTTTTTGGAAAGATCGATCCAAAACGTATTGACATGAGATCGTGTCATCTGATTTCATTTTATAGCAAAATAAGGATTCATCTATATACAATGAATAAGTCTAACTCTAGTTCTAAGAACAATATAATGGATGATCATCATTGAAGCCGAGAAGTCACATTGATGAAAATATCTTCAGGACAAGGAATCGTTAAGCCGCCCATTTTGATGATCAAAACCAAACTCGTCCTCGGATTTGCTTAGAAGATCTTGAAAGGAAGGCTGGTTCAAGTATGAGATTGGCACCACATATCTCTTCTTTTGGCTCTCTCCTACGTACACGGCAAGAAACCCTTTTGGTGGTGATGCTACTCTTTTGCTTGTGGAAGCTGCTGAGACGGATAGGCCCAGGATCTTCTTTGCACCCAATAAACTTCTCACCAAAGCCATTTCTAATTTTTTAGGTTTTCTGAAAGTTTGAATTCTTTTGAAGAGATTAGAGATGTATGAAAAGACAAAGTTATTGGATTGCTTGTGTGTTGGTTGATGATAGAAAGAATAAGTTATGTGTTTATATAGAAAGATCAATGAATATATTGATTGCAGTCCTCTTTGAAAAATCATTGAAGCTTGTGGTATTGAAGTGTGGGACACGCTACCAATATTTCACATGGTTCTGTCTTTAACATAGAGTGAAAGAAATGCATTAATACAATTTGTCTACTTGGATAATATCCAAAGGCAATTCACAAGGGCTTGTTTTCTCAATGTTTCTGTGAATATGTAATGATCAAGTGGTTGATTGATTGGCCTATTCTCTAAACTATGTGGTCAAAATGGATTTAATAAGAACTAAAGTAGGGACCTGATGTTCATCAACAACATAACAACAAGTCTCTGTGAGTACTAGTTATGTTATTATTTGATTACATAACTTGTAAAAATATACAAGAGTCTCTCACTTCATCATTTCAGGAGAACAAGTAAACTTGGGCCTTTGAGCTTTGTTAAATATACAAGAGTCTCTCACTTCATCATTTCACTGTTAAGTGAGTTGCAAGACTGATATATAGTAAAACTTGTGGCATGGCTAATATTATAGACCGACTCTTAACTTTAGCTCTAGAATTTTATTGTGAAGACTAATGGAGAAGCTGGTACTAAAGGGGACGTGCAATATTGTTGTTGTTGGGGCCAGTTCAAGGTTACATTAAAAACAAGATAACTTTTGACCATGCACTTTATCAATTTTAATAATATGAATGAATATAAATTTTCTAAGAGAGAGGAAGATCAAACACAGCGGTAAAGAAGGGAAACAGAGGAATTCTCAACAAACAGAACAAGAAAGACAGTTTCTAGCAGACTATGGGTGATACATGGGACGTAAGAGCTTAGGCAAAGATTCGGAGAATATATTGGTTTCTATATGATTCTTGTAGTAAGACTTTATAGCAGATTGAACTATACTGTTAAGAAGGATGCTTAATAAATTTACAAACTCTTAAACTGAAAGTTAACAACCTAAAGGAAGACTGCTTTTTGGTTGATAAAAAGAAGGGGCAAAATATTCATCTCTTTGCACTGCTCCGTTTCTTTGTAAGATGAAAGACTTCAATGGATGATAATTTGATTAACTTGAGTCACGAAACCATAAGATAAAGGCTCTCATTTAACTGAATTAAACAACAACTAGAGTATAACTAAAACAAAAAAATGTTAAACTGGTGTTGTCATTTAATTTTCAGTGATAGATCCAAAACGTATAAAGTTAACACGAATCATGATTTTGTATATAACAGAATAATGATATTTACTTTCAAAACTTTACAACAACTCTTTCAAGAAGAAAGAGAGAAAAAAAATCTTCTCTATTTACAAGGAACAAGTCTATGTCTAACGTGAAGAAAAATATGTTGCATAATCATCATTGGAGCCGAGAAGTCACAGTGATAAAAGTATCTTCAGGGCAAGGGATGGTTAAGCCACCCATTGGATGATCGAACCCAAACTCTTCCTCGGCTCTAGTGAGAAGAGCTTGAAACGAAGGTTGGCTCAAATATGAGATTGGCACTACATATCTCTTCTTCTGACTCTCTCCAACGTACACCGCAAGGAACCCTTTTGGTGCCGCCGAGGTTGCTCTTTTGCTTGTTATTGCAGATCCAAGAATCTTCCTTGCACCCAATAGACTCCTCACCAAAGCCATTTCTAGTTTATTTGTCTGAAAGTTGGAATCCTTTTTGAGGCTTCTGAAGATGTTATGAAAATAATCAAGCTATTGAAATATTGCTTGTTTATTGGTTGCTGGTAGAAATAATGGGTAGTGTGATGTGTATATATAGAAAGATCAACAAATGAATTGAAACCTCTCTGAAAAATCCTTGACGCTAGTGGTCTTGAAGTGTGGGACAGACTAGAGCAGGGTTTCACATGGTTCTGTCTTTACCAACTGGGAAAGTTAATAGTTTAATGCAATTAATTGAATGTGGGACAATAAACTGAAAACAAATTCCATAAGCAATTAAGACCACCCTCAATTGTTTTAAATATTTTTTTCGTTTACTTTTTCAAATAAAAAAAAATTGGACCAATGGGGAGCCGCCACGTGTCGTGACGCCCCCATGACATCATCATGACGTCAGCGAACCCGATTCATGCAGAAGAGGTGGGAAGAGATGGATTCTCTCGGGAAACGTGCATACTCTATCTATGAACCCCTTTAAAACCCTCGATGCTCTTGGCCTAAGAAGAGCTTGTTTTTTCTCAATGCTTCTGCATGTTCTGTGGTGATTATATTCTCTCATTTCTGTGGTCTAACCGTCTAAATGGATTTATTTCATAATAACTCAAAGTGGGGACTTGAAGTTCCTCAACAACAGGACAACTAGTCTCTGTCACAGGCTAATTTGTTCTTTGATTATATCCACAACTAGGATCACAGCGGACAGTTATACGTAAGAAAAATTGAGTACCTTCATTTCTTCTCCTCATTTATTATGTAGACATGAAAAAAAAAAAAAAATAATGCTCGGTAGGTTTCGTTTCTCGTCATCTAGCATATCTAGAAGACAGAAACATGTGAAAATTTGTTTCTGTATGTCCCATATTTTCAATGGTTTCAGGGTGGTTTTCAGTCCTTCACCAATCTATTTATACGCACAGAGACAGAACCAAATCTTCAAATCACCAAGTAGTAATCAAAGCAGTCCAAAACCTTAATCTGAGTGAGCATCTAGCATTTTTTCAGAAATTTCAAATTTAAATTTTAAAGAAACAATAAATGGCTTTGTTCAGAGTTCTCTTGAGTGCAAAGAGGATTATTGGCTTTGTTCAGACAGTTCCAGCGCCAAAGGGGTTTCTTGCGGTGTACGTTGGTGAAGAGCAGGTCCAGAAAGAAGAGATATTTGGTGCCAATATCATATCTAAATTAACCAGCCTTCTTTTCAGGATCTACTCAATAAATCCGAGGAAGCGTTTGGATTTGATCATCCAATGGGTGGCTTGACGATCCCTTGTCCTGAAGATACCTTCATTAGTGTGACATCTAGGTTTCAATGATGATGTTACTAAAGAAGAAAAAATAACATTACTTAGAGATCTAATGTAAATAAGTTACTCCCTCTTTCAAAATGTTGTATATTATAAGATTTTGTTTTGTTTCAAAATGATCTATTTTTTTACATTTTCAATACATTAACTAATGGTGATTTGTAATTTTCAAAATGTTTATTAAAATTTTACTGGTTAAAAATTATAAAAAATAGTTAGTCACAAAAAATAATATATTGGTAATCAAAATATCATAAATTTTCTTAATATATGAAAGGCAGTGTTATTTAATGTGAATAGTTTCACAATGTTTTTGTCTACCAAAACACAAACAATGAAAAGCTAACGAGCCTTCAATTTTTTTATATGTAATAGTTATATCTAAAGGTGATTTAAATACTTAAGTTCTCTGCCACAATTGTTACTCAAATCGATTCCCAAACAGTATTACATGAATAAATGCTAAAAACAAAGTGCTCTGTTTTTACAGGTTCCATTCTCTTACGTACAATCAACCACGATCATGCTTTCTTCAAACCCTAGTTTTCTTTTTCTTATGTATGGACGCAGAGTTCTGAGGGGAAAATGTTAGATCATTACAAGAATTTGACAGAGTTTGTATGTCAATAAGCATCTAATGATTTTGGAAAACAGTGAAGATTGTACATATAAGTTAAAGAGTAGAGAAAGAAGTAAAATTATACAGCCTTGTCTTAGCTACATATCTCACCTTCTTGTCTATCGAGATAGAGCTTTTGAATCCGTTTCCTTAATCTTCTTTTTTTCTGGATTCATTATTACTAACAGAGCATGAATTAAGCAAAGAAGATGAGTGTTGATCTCTGTTTTTAATCACTATTTGACATCTAGAATGTCAGAAGCATCTTCATGGCGCGAGAAGCTTCCAAACACGAACTCTTTGTCCATAGACAGTTCTTGCAACATTCCCTCAATGTCTTCAATGCAATTACATCCTGATGAGCTTTCTTCAAAAGCAAACCTATTTCCACAACAATGCTCCTCTTTGACGACACCATCCTCCATTGCTGGTTTTATGGTCTTTCCAAATCTTCTCTTCGCAAATTTCTTCATCTTCTGCAAAAGTTTAAGAGGCATCTTGAAGAACACAAACCCAGTAACTTGTAACACAAGGCACTGGCAGCAACATGTTAGGACAACACAGTCTGCTACAAATGCACCACAATCTTCTTCCATCACCCTATGATATTCACAAAACTTCAAGGATTACAAAAGATATTATATAGAATGTTAAGTGCATACACCACGTGAGGATTGAGACATATCTACCGGCATATTTAGGAATCTTGACGTCAAAAGAACTGTAGCTGTTTAAATCCTTGTTCCCTCTGATACTATTCAACAACATGAAGTTGGTTCATACAAAGGGCAAATGAGTCTAATTCTCATCTTATATTTGGCAAATTTAGTCAGTTGACCAGATGTTAATGAAAAGTTTGGTGACTTATTATTAGCATAACATTGAGAGGACATGATAACAAGCAGTTACATCACCAAAAGTAAATATAGATGCACAAGTGACTTCTCATGTAAGAAAATGAAATCTCTTTACGCCCCCGACATAGTATTGTACACGTTGTGTCCTATTCTCATCTGTTCTTTCATAGTTTCAGACTAGACCAACCAGAGGATTGCATTTGAGGTTCCTAACTACTTG
The DNA here is from genome assembly GCA_014822095.1 of Diplotaxis tenuifolia. Lineage (NCBI taxonomy): Eukaryota > Viridiplantae > Streptophyta > Magnoliopsida > Brassicales > Brassicaceae > Diplotaxis > Diplotaxis tenuifolia. The sequence goes on along the minus strand of JABAYD010041305.1, from coordinate 3,093 downwards.
TTTCTGATAGGTACACGTTTTCGTCTCTGCTACATTGAGTGAACAAAAATTTGATTCAATCAGAATCAGATTAGGAACCTCAAAACAAGGGTTTTGATAAAACAAACTCTGATCCACTTCTCACAGCAACAAGAATGTCTTAAGAATACTTAAACTAGTAACTGAAAGGGAAGTTAAAAACCAGGACTCTGTGTTCATCACACAACAAAATTGAAAGTTTCACCAGAAAGCTTGCACCTTTTGATCTTGGAGTTTGCCCTGAAGATTCCTCGTGTTGATAGTTGAGGGAGATAGAAGCTACTATATATGTAACTAGGTTACTATCTCTGTCTGTTTTTCAATTGTGATCTTCTCCTGGCGTTGATCTCAGCAGCCCAGCTCTTTCCTCTTTCGGTTTGGAACTTGCCTGCAGTTGAAAGAGGAGCATATGTATTTTGAGGAAACCAGATGAATTTGACTTTAAGTCTAAAACTGTAAAGCGAAAAGAGGGAATGGGACTTTAAGTCAAAATTCTTGTAATGCTCTAACATTTTCCCCACAGAACTCTGCGTCTTCCCATTCTCTTACGTACAATCAACCACTATCTACTATGGACCTATGGGTTTTTTAGTGTCGTTTAGTGTTTTGCGAATTGGCGCGAGGATCAGAAACCGATTCAGACCGAAACAAATATTTTCGGTTGTAAACAATTGCGTCCAAACCAGATTATAATCCTAATGTTCGGGATCAAACCGGAGGGAAAATCTTGAGACGGAAGTTAAAAAGAATATCCGGAGGAATGTTCGGGAGTTTGAACCCGACGTGAATCGAACACGCAACCTTCTGATCTGGAGTCAGACGCGCTACCATTGCGCCACGGATCCGGATGTTAAACTGTCTCCGTTAGTGTAATATATCCATATAACAGTTGTAATTTTTGGCTTTTATGGTGTGTATTTCATTCTCAAAGATGGATCCAAAATATATTGACATGATCTTTGACGGTTGCATGAAAAAGGAATCCAATTTATAACCTTTTCAAAAAATTCATCTATATACAATGAATAAGTCTAACTCTAACTGGTAGAAAAAAATGTAGATAATCATCATTGAAGCTGAGAAGTCACAGTGATGAAAGTATCTTCAGGACAAGGGATTGTTAAGCCACCCATTGGATGATCAAAACCAAACTCTTCCTCGGATTTACTGAGAAGAGCTTGAAAAGAAGGCTGGCTCAAGAATGAGATTGGCACCACATATCTCTTCTTCTGGCTTTCTCCTACGTACACCGCAAGAAACCCTTTCGGTGGTGCCACAGAGGCTGCTCTTTTACTTGTAGAAGCTGTTGCTGTTATGGATCGGCCAAGGATCTTCTTTGCACCAAGTAGACTTCTCACCAAAGGCATCCTTTTTTTTTTTTTGAAGTTTGAAGCTCCTTAAGATGAATGAAACGATTCAAGTTATTCGATATATTGCGTGTTGTTTGTTATGGTAGAAAGAAAGAATATGAGTTATGTGTATATATAGAAAGATCAATGATAGAATTTTGAACCTTCTTTGAAAATTCCTTGAAACTTATGGTCTTACAAGTGTGGGACACGCTAGAACATGGTTCTGTCTTTAACATCTCTAAAATATGCATTAATGCAACTTGTCTACTTTGCTAATCTCCGTATCAACACACAAGGGCTTGTTTTCTCAATGTTCTCTGACATTTCCTTCAATATAATCTTCTTTCTTACTTATAATTTTTATTTGTGATCCTATTTGAAAAGAACAACTTAAAAGGTGACATAGACTTGTTGTTGTGTTGGTGAGGAACTTCAGGTCCCACTTTTAGTTCTTCTTAAATCCATTTAGACCACATAAATGAGATAATAGGACAAATAACCAACCATAAAATGCGAAAGAGAGAACCAGACTGGTCTTTTGTTATTGACAATGGCATATGTATCATCTAAACATGTGAGTTGTGACTCATCTATCATCAAGAGAAACTGCATTAATGTATATTTTCCATAGTTAAGACAAAACCCTGTGATTTGCTTTAGTCTGTCCCAAGATTAATTCAAGACCACAAGTTTCAAAGTTTTTTCTGTGAGATTTCAACTCATTCATTGATCTTTCTATCTATATATATACACACGAGCCCTTCTTTCTATGATCAACCAAAAAAAGCAATCTAGGAAACTTAACCCATTCATACATCTTCAAAAGAACTCAAACGTTCAGCCAAAAAAAACACGAATGGCTTTGGTGAGAAGTCTATTGGGTGCAAAGAAAACTCTTGGCCGCTCTGTAACAGCCGCAGCCGCAACAAGCAAAAGGGCAGCCTCTGCGGCACCAAAAGGGTTTCTTGCGGTGTACGTAGGAGAGAGCCAGAAGAAGAGATATGTGGTACCAATCTCATACTTGAGCCAACCTTCGTTTCAAGATCTTCTCAGCAAATCAGAGGAAGAGTTTGGGTTTGATCATCCAATGGGTGGCCTAACCATTCCTTGTCCCGAAGATACTTTCATCAGTGTGATATCTCGGTTCCAATGATGATTATCCAACATTTGTTCGTCTAGTTAGAGATAGACTTGTAAACAAAGGAGTTTTTTAGAGAATTTTTGAAAGTGGACACCATACAAATTTTTATAAACTCACCAGAGAATCTTTACAAAGCATGAAGAACAAAAACCATGTTGCTTGGAAAAAAAAACATGTTCCTTGTCTTCCACTCAACCAGATAAACACATGAAAACATAAACTATGCGAAATTCTGTTATTTGTACATCACAAGTTTTAACTCAGTAATATCTTACGGCTCCAAAAAAATGATATTGCCATAAAACATAGTTACTCTTTGTAAATAAGTAGACTCCTTTTATTACTTCGAAAGAGAGTTTATTGCTAAGTATACTAAATTCAATGTTAAATCAGTATTTGATTGTAACATTAAGAAAAAATTTCCACATAATCAGCAGATTTCGTTTGTCAATCAGGTAAAATGTGTAATGTGTTGCTGAATCATTTCTCTGTCTTACTGAAGCTGTATACACCTGTCTTAAACGAGATATCCTCTGCAAGTAAGTGGTCTTTGCCTCTTTGGGGTCATTTGATTGTGCAGTG
>JABAYD010041301.1:0-10644 GCA_014822095.1 Diplotaxis tenuifolia | reverse complement strand
TGTTGATGACCTGAACATAATTGGAACTCAAAAGGAAGTTGATGATGCTCGAACTCATATGAAAGAGGAGTTCAAAATGAAAGATCTCGGAAAGACAAAATTTTGTCTTGGACTCCAAATTGAGCATCTCGAAAAGATTATTGAAACGCTTTAATATGGATAAAGCGACTCCTTTGAGTACTCCAATGGTAAATAGATCTCTTAATGTTGAAAGAGATAATTGTTTTCAAAAGATCCTGGTAAGATCTTATATAAAAAAGTACTTTGGAGATGCTAATGGTAATAAAGCATAATGAGCTTTAATATCTTGCAAGTGTTATTTATTAATATGAAGTTTTGAATACTAACGTATTTGCAAGAAATAGCTCATCTCGTATTCATAAACGGTACTGAGAATATATCCGTTCTCTCCAAGGTACGTATTGATTTAAAAATTGATTTATTCTAGAAACCCCGAGTTTGGTATGATTTTGCAGATATATTATATTTACAAAGTCGAACGCAAATCGAATATGGTTTTGCAATTGGTGAAACCGTGACTAAATGGCGTTCTGAAAAACAAAGATTGGTTTCGACTTCTGAGAAGCATGTCGAGAATGTATATGACTTAGATCAATAAGTCATCACATACAAAAATCAAGCGGAATAGTTGACAGGAACGAGCCGACGAAAGATATCTGAAGACAATTCGACGTGTGTTGCTTAACTCAAAGAATGTTATATAAAGAGCGATAGAACAAAGCATATCTCTCCAAGATTATTCTCGTATATACGGGAGCTTGAGAAAAATAAAGAAGTGGACATCGAATATGTACGGTCATGCGACAATCCAGCTGACTTGTTCACTAAGTCCTTTCCGATTACAACATTCCGAAAACACGTCTACGGTATTGGAATATGGTATTTGCTTGATATCTATAAAGAAAAAGCAATGTCCATTATGCTGAGGAAGAGATTATGTCAGTATACTTTTTTTTCATGGTTTTTAGCCCAACAGGCTTTTCATGATTAAGGTTTTAACGAGGCACTATGTAGTACAAGATGAGTAATTAAAGGAAAGTGTTACAAATAATGTGATTAGTCATCTTGTAATACACTTGTCTTCAACTCCTTTTGACTCATCATTGCACGTGTCTTCTCATCTTTTCAACACTCCTCCTTAATTGAGTCTCTTTGACTCCAAGCTTGTCTCGAAACACTCAGGTACAATTCTTTCTTCACTCATTGTTTGACAAAGTTCATGTGATTGATCAATCTCCTCTGTTTCTTTACTTTCATTTAATAAAGTCTCCACTTCATCTGTGCCGCTAGCCTTGTTATTTGTGGGATTACCATTTGCAACCGTTTTGACACGATATACCCACTTTACACCAATGACATTCTTCTTCACCGGCTTGTCTACAAGTAGCCATGTTCCATTCTTTTCTATCAGCTTTGTTTCCTCTTTCATGGCTTCTCTCCATTCTCTGATCTCCGAAGCTTCATCATACGTTTGTGGTTCCTCCGATACTAGAAAGCATGCTTCATTTGATTTATTATTTTGAAACTCGTTTTCCTTTGATGGAAAAACAACCTTTTTTTACTTCTTTCTTTTCCCAATCCCATCTCTTTTCTTCATATGTAAGTAACGCATTAGCCTCTCATTTAACCCATCTAAATGGAAAACTCTTGTGCTTCATCTTGATAGTCAATATCCTTTTTCCTTGAGGATCATCTATGAAACATCGCTTGGCTTTAAACAAAACTCCATACCCATTTGATACCATTTGCGAAACACTTAACAGATTCTTTGCTAACTTCAGCACTAGAAACACCTCTTTGATGATCTTCTCTCCTTGGCTTGTCATCACTTGGATATTCCCTTTTCCGACCGCGATTACACGTTGACTATTCCCCACTTTGATTGGTACTCTGATACTCTTATCAAGAGTGATGAAGTATGAGACTTCCTTGGTCATATGGTTAGTACATCCGCTGTCAACTAACCATGTTTCATCATCTACTGTTGATGATGCTTCTTCTTCAACTGCACTAAACAACATGTGACCTTTATCCTCTGAGTCATTTTTTGTTTCTTCAATACTTAGATCCGCACTCTCGGTCTTTCTAAGTTTGCAGTTCTTTGCTAGATGCGCCGATTTGTTACACACGAAACACCTTCTCTCATTGTTTACAATCTGTTGTGAAGAGGTTCCTTGACTCTTCATTTCTTCAGCCAGCATTCACTTTCATTGTGATTTTTTCGTTTGCAAATTCCACACCATTTGTCTCTGTTATTTTCATCCCCAGACCCAAATTTTCTTTCTCGTGCCTGAAAAGCTCCTTCAAGTATGTTTTCATTTCGAGAGCCCACTCGTTGCTCATGTGCTTTAAGAGTGCCGATCAACTCCGTCACGGACAGTGACGTCAAATCCTTCGTTTGCTCCATTACAGCCACTATGCTATCAAACCTTGCAGGGAGAGATATTAGAATCTTTTGGACAATTTGATAGTCTGTCTTCTCTTCACCATTAACTCTTAACTGATTTCCCAAATCAATTAGCTTTCCTGTGAAAACTTTGATGTTGTCTCCTTCATTCATCTTCAAGTTTTCATACTCTCTTCTCAGTGACTGGAGTTTGATCAATCGAAATTGAGAAGTTCCTTGAAACTCAGATTCCAATGCATCTCAAGCAATCTTAGAAGTAGCCGCTGGTGCTATACGCGGAAATATTTGATCGGACACTGCCATTTGTAACAGTTGCAGAGCCTTCAAATCTTTTAAAGATGTTTCCTCAGTTTGCCTTTGTGTTGCTGGATCAACGTTCTCTGTTTCTGTAGGAGCACCATTCTACACTACTTCCCACAACTTCTTTATTTTCAGAATTGTCTTGATTTTGATTCTCCAGAAATCGTAATTTTCTCCATCAAATATCGGAATTACTTGATGAGATGTTGTCTCCATCTTCTCTATTTTGTTGGTTGAAATTTTTACTTGAATAGGCCCTTGAATCAGTAGGGTTCTGATACCATGTTAGAAGCAAAAACTTCTTCTTCTCACAAAGAACACATCAAGCTTTTACTTTTGTTGCACAATTGACACTCTCTTGTCCATTGTTTCTCTTCTTTGGTGTAGAACTCTTAGCATTTCTCTTCACTGCTAGTCTTCTACTTGTTTGCTTCAAGTTTCATGTGACTGTCTTCTTCGGTTGTCTCTACAACCGGATAATGCTTCCTATCACTCATTGGTAAACATCTCCTTGTTGTGCCGAGTAGCCTTGCTATGTTTCTTCATACATACGGCTTGTCCTGTGTGACTATCTTCACACCAGTAACACCACTCTCATTTTTTGATTCGCCATACTTTGTCTTTTTCAACAGCAGGCTTTCATGTGATTATATTTTTTTACATACATCACATCAACGGTTGATCTGGAATCGCTTGTTCCACCACGGTTTCCAGTTTCCTGGTCTGAAGATGCTCGTCATTTTAGTACGCCAGAAATCGTACTCATCCCTATCAAATATAGGAATCATTTGTTGCGATGTTTCTTCCATCGTCTTCTTCGGCTATCTCTATAGCCATATCCCATCTTGTGATGTGCGTGATCTTCGTCACGTCTTCTTCGGTTCCTGCTCCCATTTTTTTTTCTTAGGTAAGCAGCCTCCTTTCTTGCTTGGTGTCTTCCTTTGATCACCATCACGTCTCCTTGACGTCTCGTTTTGTTTGTCGGTTGATTTGGAAAACCGTTTTCCATCACCGCACATATCTCTTGTGTCTTTAAGATGTCTTTCATCTTAATGAACTATTCAATCACTAATTGCAAAGTTAATGTTTGAATTGGCCCTTGAATCATTAGGGCTCTGATACCATGTTAGAAGCAAAAGCTTCTTCTTCTCTCAAAGAACACAGCAAGCTTTTACTTGTTCTGTTCTTCTTAGACACACTCATGAAGAACAAGAATACTAACAGAGAACTGACTTTTTATTGAATCAAAAACTGTATGTTTACATCATAGTTACGATGCTTAAATAGAGAAACAACAGACATAAAATTTGTATTTCTTCTACTTGTGACTTTTGGACAATACCACACATAACCTAAACATCACGACTCTTTAACTAATAACTAACTTAATACGAATCGACATTACTAATAATAACTAACTAGATCTCCACCCGCACAACCGTGCTGGTTTTATTTTTATATTATAATATTTATAATTTATATAAAATTTATCAACTAATAAATATATTTAGTGTTATATATTATCAAAATTTATAATAATGTTGTGTGGTTAATAATATCATTACTATGAATTTTATAAATTTCTATTTTGTAAGAAAATTTATTTACAAAATATTATTATATAGAAATTGTATTTACATAATTTTTTTTATTTTTAAATATGATATATGTAGATATATAAAATGAAATTGATAGATAATATTTTTTTTTGGAATATTGTTAAAATATCAAAACTTAGTGTTTGAGATACATGTTTTTAATAGTTTTAGAAATTAAAAAAAAATCTTGTAAAATCTTTTCAAAATTTAACTTTGAAAATTAGTCAATGTTATATTTATATTATTAAAATATAATTAAAACCTTTATATAATTTTTAATTTTTGTTTGTAAATCAAAAGTTAATTAAATTTTAATTTCTAATTATAGTATGATAATTTAAAATTAATTTTACAAATTTTCGGAAGTACATTTAAAAATATATTATAAAGATTTTAAAAAGATTTTGTTTGATTTTTTGTTTAAAATATTTATTATTTAAATAAAAATAAAGATATTAAAAAATATTATAATTTCATTATGTAAAAATTCATAATTTGTTTTAGAATTGTCCAAATTCAAAAAATCACACATAAAGTGAAATGATGACTTCTCTTTTAATATATAAGATTATACTAAAGCTTATAATATTAGAAACTCACATATATTCAACAAGAATAGCACTTGCTCTCTCTCTAAAGTTCTCTTTTTTTCTCTATACATATATAAAGTCAACATCCCATCATCTCTCTCTCGTTGCAACAAATATACAAAGAATATCATATGTAAATGCTATCTCACCATATATTATTCAACAGTTTTAACTATAATTGTGTTTCTACATTAAATATATTAAAACTATAGTTTTGAACAGCTTGTGGATCAGTTCACGAACAAATATATGAAACACTAGTGGATAACTGAAAAACTAGTAAAGTTGAGTGTTTCTTCTTGTTCCACTATTCACAATAATTTATTTTTTATTTGTATATATTTATTCATTATTGATAGTTAATTATTCTAACATTTTTAATTAACACGCACAACTTTACTTCATATTGTTATGAAACGAAATATTCATAATGTTACTATTATTTGCTTTCTATAAACACTACAGACATTTATTATAATATTGAACTAGGTTAATACCCACGTAAATTCCCGGAATGATGTTTATATATAAATTATTTTATACTTTATTTTTATTTTGTGTTTTTATATAAATTATAAAATATTAAACATCTATATTGAATAATTGAGAAATCTGTAACTCTTCTATATATAATTAATTTAGTACGGACACTTAAATAAAATAACCATATTTTTTTATTTACAATAATTTTATATAAATAAATGTAATTAATAAACTATATTAACATATATATTTTTATATATTGTATTTTTCATTTAGCTATCTAATAAATGAAGCTTTATACTTAGGGCTTATTTTCCAAATAGCCAAAACAAAAGGGAAAATTAGTTTTCTAGTGAGAGAGTAGAGAGATATATAGAGAGAAATGAAGAGAGAAGGAGAGATTTTAGTTAGTTATTGAATTTGTTTTCATGGCCATCTCACCTACTTTTCCCTTATACTTACATGGTTTTATAATAATTTGTATATTTTTATAACAAAAAAAATTAAAACATTGATAACACATATTTAATGTGAGATTTAATATTTACAATAATTCATTATCATTTAAAAAAATATAATTTCACAGTTTATCATTAAAGTATTAAATTCTCAATATATGTTCAATGCAATTTTGGAATTAAATACTTACGTATTTTTAAATGGTATATAGTTTAATTTAACACTATTGAATATCTGTTAAATGATATAATTATATAATTGTTACACATTAATTATATAGTTGTAACTTGTTTGTATCGTATTATAATAAAACAAAATTAAAATACTAATCAGAAAATATTATATGTGAAATATTTAAATATTTTATTAATTTATAGTCGTTAAAAAAAATCAGAATATAACATATATGAAAAAATCTAAATTATTTTGTTATATAGTTAATATTTTTGCTTAATTTATTTTCAAAATATAAATTTAACAAATAAATAGAGGCTATACAATTTTATATCAAATCTTTCTTTTTCAGACTATTAATTGTCATATATATATAAATATATTATAAACATATTAGATAATTTCATAAATTTTATTTAAGAAAATAATAAATATCATTAATACTAATTTTATGATGACACGTGGCTACCAAAACATATTGTAATGCTTCTCAATTAATATATATATATATATATATATATATATATATATGTATAATTGTACTTGTAACTAGTTATATAAATGTATTGAAATAATGAAACAGTGGAAACAAGTAAAACTGTATATTAATTATATTTATTAACTATAGTTTCTTATAAATTAATTTTACTTTTGAAATTTTTAACTTTAGTTTGTAAAACAATTTTTAGTTTTGAAGTAATTTATTTATTTTTGTATTTTTATGACATAACTTTTTGGAACATATATAAACATAATACTATAATTCTTCGTCCTGTAAATATTATTTGATTTAAAACAACATTTAGTTTTGTATTTACACCATATTTAACATATATATATATATAATTTAATTTAGTACTATAATTTTTTATAAAATATGTCATATTTAAAGTTTATTTTATGTATAATATTAAATATATATTTTATCATATTTAAAATTTTTGATAATTGCTACAATGTATTATTATTTGGTATCATACTTTATTTTTTAATAATGTGCCATTTTTTAGTTTTCTTATAAATTTATTAAACTTGTTGTATTAATTAATATTAAAATTCATAACTTGTGTACTATGTTACCAAAATTATAATTATTTTATATCATAAAATAGATATATATATATATATATATATATATAATCTTAAAGCTCAAAATAATTATATATTTATTTTATGTCTTAATTATTTGACTATAATTTTAGTAAAAATTATAGTGATTTCAGTTATAAGTTTATTAGAATTAACTACTTTAAGTTATGAAATAGAAATGATTATATAAATTTTTTATAAAATTTATTTTAAACTTATACAGTAGTTTGAATCACTTTTTCTCCACTTTCCTCATTCAAACATATATTATGAACCGCTACATCCGCTTAGTCCACAATAAAATTACTAGATTCGTTTGATCCACTCTTGTTCCGATCAATCCGTTTGATTCGTCTGATACATAATGGTTGATCCGCTTTTTTCATTGGGAGCCTAAAGGCGATTTTCTCTTGCCTAAAATTTCCCGAAAACAATATCCTTTCGAATTTAAAATAACAAATAATACATGTGTCCGTATATTTCTAATCGACTGTTGTCAGAAAAAAAATTAGGCTAAATTTAATTGGAAAAAATAATTTTAATAGGGTCAACTGTGGTCGGAAAAAGGAGAGCTTTAAAAGAAAAAAAAAATTCCTTTCAAATTCTCATTTTCATTAAAACCTGTCTTTTGTATTTCGTTACGAAGAATTTAGTGGAGACAAAGAATCCCATTGGTGATGGTTGTAGCATTTAGATATCAACTTTTGTAATATTTTTTTTTTATTCAAAATGCCTTTCAAAAACACTCTTAAGACTCTTTACCAAATAAAAAATAACGAACGAGAGATATAATCACATGAGTCTCTCCTCTTCTTATTCTACTTATTAGTTTTTAATTTCATTTTCTATTTTCATTTATTTTTATCTTAAATTATGAAATATATTTAAAAAAATAATTATCACAATAAATTATATATAAAATATTCTGTCTTTTAAGATCTATTTTCATATATATATATATATATATTTATTTATATTTATATTAATACGTAAACAAAATTAAGTGTGAACATGGATACCAAAGCGTGGATAGTAGAATTATAGATTAATTGTGGATATAAACATGTTTGGGTGATAATTTTAAAAGCATCTTCTTCACCATAATCTCTGAGAATGAGAAACCCACTAACAATGTTTCCACCATTATTCCTACCGTCAATGGCACCGCTGACGCCACTACCACAGTCAAGTTCCAGTTTAAACTCATTAAAGGTCTCGTCTTTTGAACTGTTGTACATCGATATGTTGGAAACTTCCTCCGTGAAGATCTCAGCACCCTAGGTTCGAACTTGGGTCTGATTGTTGTGAGTGAGGAACAAGTTAGGTCAATGGATGTGCTGTGTTTGTTGGAGAGGAGCAACTTAACTCAACGATTAATTCCACCAACTCGAGTTGTTTTTTCTGAGTCAATTCAGAAATCCTGGTGATGACGATCTCTCTCTCTCTCTCTCTCGGAGGAAAACGACAAATCTGATTATACTTATTTGTGGATGTGGAAACAACTTTATGGATAAATCCCTATCTACAACTTTTATTTTATATCCATATATTATTGGTTTCTCTTAAACTTCTTGGCATTGACAAGCAATTGTATAAAAACATATATATTGGTTTTGATTAAGTCCACAACTTAATTATCCTATTAAAACAGAGAAGTTAGTATGGACAAAGATTTTTTCCTTTTGGTGAGAGTTTTGATAACAAAGTTTTGTGTCCACGTTTTGTGGTATAACTTTAGTAATATGAGTCTATGTCCACATATTGTGGTATAGTTTTGTGTAATCAAAACAGAAAGTTTGTCCATGTTATCTACTATAAAACACATTAACATTCCCTATTCACACATTACTCATTAATTATCCACACATCCTCTCCACATAGACTCCGTTCATAAATCACTCATCTACGCATCACCCGTCCACAATTGTTATTTTCATAAACGGTAAAATTATCTAGAATTTGTCGCTAACTCACAACAAAGTGTGTCACATGTAAGAAATGTCTCTAAGTATAAGAGAAAATCAAAAAGTGTCTCTCTCTAAGTATATGAGAAAGTCAAAAAGGGTTTCTTAATGTAATCAATTCTTCGCTCTTTGGTCCTTGTTTTCAAGCCTGATATATAGATTTGTCTTTTGTACATTTTTGATTGTTTCTCAAATATATTTTTTTGCTGATTAAAAACCTAATATTACATGTAGTTGAAACATAACAGTAATAGAATCAATTATTCAATGAAGTACTTGGTCGACTTGAGAAAATACGAAGAAAAAGGTGGAACAACACAAAAAACAAGAAAAAAAAAACTCAAATCAATAGTAACCAAAGAGTAAGTTTAGCATAAAAAAAATAGTAACGAAAGAGTAGATAAAACCAAAAATAGCAAAGAAGTAAATGAAAAATCAAAAGCACCACACTGTTCAGCAAATGGCAAAGAAGACAAGCAGATTCATTAAAACACAAACAGATAAATAGCTTCTTAAAGAAGATGAAGAAAAAGAATCAGATTTCCTCATTCTAATCCCTTTCTTATTAGATTTAAACCCATCTCCATTGACTTCTACTTCATCACCAACATCAACCCCAAACCTCCTAGTTTTCCAAAACGAGTTCCTGTACCTCACTTGTGTCTTTAGGTTTATCCGAAAACTCGCCAATCCATTAGGCAAAACCGCTTCTAAAACTGCCTGGTTGTTCAAAGGCACAACTTAACCCCACTTCTTGGCTTTCTTGTTGTGACCCTTGTAGAAGCTTGGCACCGTGTAGTTAGCGATGAATACATAGGTGACGCTGGAGAAGGAAAGGTGGACGCCGTCGTAGTAGATTCCATAGTCACTGTTTGGATTATCTAGACAAACCATGAAGTTGAGAATGGTGTTGAGTCGTGAGTTGAGGGTTTTTTTGAGGGCTGGAACGTAGAAGATACACATGCTTCACTGATGAACTAAAGGTTCTCCAACTTAGTATAGAGGACATGTGTATACACGTAAGGGTATTCGAACATCCAACAACCTATAATGTTCTATACATGTTTATAGTATAGTCAAAACTGTAATACAACATATCACATACCAAATTGCATAGCTTACGGAGAAAAAGTAATCACACATGGGGGTGTATCTGGTGCGTATCTGTAGTGGTTGGAAGAAGAAATATAAGATCAAACTTATGAAAACTTAAGGAACTTCCAATTGGTGAAAAACATGTATACAAACTCAGTGTCACATATGCCGATTTTTCAAACTATACTATATTATAAATCAAATAGTATAATAATAAAATCAACCCAAAAGTTCACGAGTCCTAAATCTATCTATACTATTAAAAGAGAAGGAGTTTAAATAAATCTACCTATGAAAAGTTGTTTGGACCATTTCCTTTCAAAATTTTGTGGACTTACCCTTTATTTTCTCTAACCATACAATATTATTATTAATGACCATATTAGTAGTAACTAAAGCAATATTATTCTCCCCTATAATTATATTATTGTATCTTACTAATAATTTAATACTTTGATAATTTT
>JABAYD010041298.1:0-26386 GCA_014822095.1 Diplotaxis tenuifolia | reverse complement strand
ATATATGTATATAAAAATAAAAATAAAACTCGCGCGGTTGCGCGGATCAAAATCTAGTTGTGATTAAATTTAAAAAACGCCTAGTGTTCCCTACAAACCCTAACTTATTAAACGCTACCTTCTGAGCTGAAGGGAGAAACGGCGTGTTGCAAAAAAAAAAAGAGAACGGCAATGGTTATCCTCCGGTCTTGCCATATGTCAAGAATGATAAGGAGTGGTTTGTCTCGTCAACTAAGAGTCTACGATACGAAAGCATACCATCGGAGGAAATGGAATTATGGAATTCAACATGGTCTATTTTCCGGTAGAGGTTCGTTGTTACGTTCCTTATTCTATTTTCCCTTGGTTGAATTGATGTTATGTGCATTTGATTTTGGTTTAGATCTGGAGTTGTGTGTTTTGTGTCTGTACGCAGGGGGGATTGATTGTGATGATGAGTGGAAACGTATCATTACCATCGATCGTGAAATGTTTGACGAGATATATGCTACCGAGGACTTTGGCGATGTGGATGACGAAGAGAGAAAGGAGCTAGTGCTTGATTACATGTTTCATCTCGAGCATGTTGACCTTATACCCCATGTATGCTAATTTGTAGGCGTACTACTAAGAGACACGAACTTGGATGTTCTTTTACAGTAACCCGTCCTCCTTGGACTTGTAGGGATGATGATGACTACTATGAGAAACAAAAACCGGAACAACAGATAATGCCTGGATGGCCGTGGGACCGTTTTTACTAGTGAAAGACTCTTCTTTCTTCTCGTGTATGTCCTTAATTTGTTCATGTTAACAAGTGGTTAGAGTCTTGTAATAAAAGACATCCTTGTCTTTTGGTCATCCTATTAAGTTGTTGGAGTCTTGTAGTAATAAATAACATCCTTGCGTTAAGGTTGTCACTTTGTTGGTGTTTCTAAAGTTATTTGTTAATGATAGCATGATTTGGTTTTCTAAAGGAAGGTAAGGTACTTGATTCTGTCCTGCCCAAAGATTCAGTGGTCATGCCTTATAAAAGAGGTTTCGAGAGGTTGCTAAAGACACAATGAAAGTGGAAGGTTCTTCATCCATAGGAATCGAAACTTCATTAGATCCATCTTCGAAACGGAATAATTTATCATCACACGTACTCTCTCTCTTGACTATTATTGTCAAACCATTCGGTTTAAAGTCTAAGTAGGTCTCCAGTCTTCTTACTCACTACCAAATGTCACCTAAGCTTTATTAGAAAGTGGATTGATTTTAAGATGTACAACTTGTGAAAATTTAAGCCTTGCAGCTAAAATCTCAACCAGCATTTACAGTTGGCATGTTAAAGAGTTTGCGAGTCCGTGGTGTAAAAATCAATAACAGCTAACGAGCTATTCTTAACCCAAAGTCAAGTCCGCGTTTTCTTTTATCCCCTTATATTAATTCTCGAGGATTACAACATGTTTTCGTAACCATGTGTCATCACCAAAACGATTTTTAGAATCATTAGAAAAACAAATTGGTCTATATAAATCTATACTATACTTTTTTTATTAAACTAACTATGAAAATGATTAGTAGTGTACAAACAATATATTTTCTTTCTTTAAATAAAAGCTATCGAGTTACCTAATATGATTAACTTTTTTTGTTAACAAAGTAAAGAGTAAACTAAAATATATGCACTACCGGTTCAGAGAACCAAGCCGGAGGCATAACATCGACATAAAAATAGCATAAAAGGAACATCTGGCACCACGTGCAAGCTTGTCCGCCACTAGATTTTGTGCCCACGAAATATGTCGAATTTTGAAGGTAGGAAAGAAAGTCTTACTGCATCTAAACTCCTCCAAGTGTGTAGCAAAAGCTGGCCATTCTTAGGGTGACGACACCATCTTCACCAATTGAAAACAGTCGGTTGCAAAAACTACGCGTGATAAGTTGAGGGTCTTCATCCACTCCATCACCCATATCAACGCTTCACATTATGCATGTAAAGCTGATAAGCTTCTTCGGAGATTCATTGTTCCCATCATCTTCTCTTCTGATTAATTTCTTCGACAGAACCATCCTTGTCCTGAGAACTTATCTTGATCCCTACAAACACCATCTACAAAAAAAACTCTGGATTGCTCTTTTTTTTGAACAACACTCTGGATTGCTCTAAAGAAGGCCAATCTGAAGACATCAAGGTCGACTGATTCTGTACCGGAATCATGAGTTGGGCCTCTGACCAAATCTCACTTTCCACTTCTGCAATGCGCATAATTTCCTAAAGATTCCCATTTATGTTTGAATAAATTTTATTATTTCTATTTTTCCAAATATACCATAAGATCCATGGGAAAAACCGAAATTATAATCCTTTGGCAACCTCCAAAACAAATAATCCATATTAGCGAATACCAAAGGTGTTGGAAAAATACCAATATGAGAAGGTATTTTTGACAAAGCCCAAGTTTGGAGAGTGGAGGGCATTCAAAAAGAACATGATTAATGGTTTCTTCTCCAGCCCCACAAATACTACACTGCAAATCGCAATTTATACTTCTCGATCGCAATTTTTTTGTGACCGGGAGAGTCCCTTCAATAGCTTGCCAAATAAAATGTCTCAATTTTGGCGGCGTTTGAGTTTCCAAGTGGGACTCAATAAAGGATTGCAGTTGGTCCATATGTAACCAGTTGTTCCTTACTGGGATACATGGATTCTATTTTATATCCTGATTTAACAGAATATTTGCTTGAATCTGTAAACGCCCACCAATAGGAGTCTGGTCTATTGAGCCAACCGATAGCCAAACCTTGAATAAATTTTACATCATCCGGATGTATGTGAGCATTAAGCAGGTCTACGTTCCATGATGATGTAACCAGGTTTATGAGATGTTCCACCTTCAGTGAATTGTTTAAAACCTTACGTGAATTTTTTTTGGAATTGTTGACCTCGGGCGAGTAGCATTAATCCATGGATCATTCCATACTGAGATGGAGTGCCCATTTCCCACTCTTTTGATTAGCCCTCTACTAATCAGAAATCTAGCTGAACAGATACTTCTCCAACCATAAGATTCGGAGTAAGATCTGTGTAGATCCAGAGGATCTGTTTTACGAAAATATCATCCTTTAAAAACCTTCAAAAACAGATAGTCGTGTTTGTCTATTAACCGCCATAATTGTTTCGCCAACAATGTTGTGTTAAAATCATAAAAATCCAGGAATAGCAAGACATGACATGATATGATTCGGTACTGCAGAAGCCATGATTTGATCATTACTTCTTTGCCACCTTTGGTAAGCAATCTGACTGTCCAACTATTAACATATATATAGATATATACAATTAATGAATATGAATAATACATATTTTGTGTTCTCTCTCTTTTTTGTTTAATTTTACATTATTAAAATAAATTAAAAATATCACATTAAATATATAATAAAAAAATTGAAATTTTTTCTTATGTGTTATATTTGAAATTTTTTTAAATGACCATAAATTACTAAAGATAGTAAAGGTCCCATGGAAAATTTTATGATCAATGGTTTAACTTTGTTTTTTCTCCAAGCAGGATACAAATTATCATAAATCATACGAATATGAAGTCTCATTAGTAGATATTCATATTTTATATATAGATATATATACATATATATATGTATATATATATATATATTAATATCACTTAAATCAAATTATATACTATAAATGTATAAATATGTTAATTTAAAATTTTCACTGAAAAATGTTTAAGATCTTAATATTTTAATTTTGAAATTTGTATCAGAAAAATACCACATTAAAATTTTTGTGATTAACGGTTTTAATATTTGTTACAACAAATATATAAATGTTAATAAAATCATATGAATCAAAAATGTCAATAATAAATATTTATATTAAAATATACTATATATATATATATGTCAATATCACTAAAGTTTAATTATATACAATATAAAGTAAATAAAATGATTGTTTTAATTTATTTACCAAAAAATAACAAAAGGTGCTCTAATGTATATACTTTTATGTATACAAATTAATTTTTAACCACGTGGTTTCTAATATGTTATTTGATCTTGCCAATTCCAGAAATACACTTCTTTGGACATAAATTTAATATTTTAAGCATTATATATATATATATATATATATATATATATATATATATTTATATATATATATATATTTATATATATTATTTCATTCAGCTTAAATATTTTAGTTATATTTATTCCTAAAAGAATTTTAAGGAAATATCATGGCATGATTTCAATCACCTTCTTTTAAATTTGTTCGAAGAATGATAGATTTGATCATTTGTCTAATATTTGTTTCTCCTTAATACCCTATCTAACTATTATAATTGTAAGAGTGAGATATTTGAACTATTTATTATAAGTGTTCTGGTTTATTATTTTGATAAATCAAACAGTTTTTAGTTTAACATGACTTAGATATGCATCTGGAGTGGAACTCCCTTTTACACATGTCAATATTTTTAAATTGACACTTATGTAATTTACCCAATTTAAAAATAAGTTAAAAAAACCATATCAATGAAATAGAGACGAGAATGAAAACACAATTTTATAGAGATAGGTGATTGGTTGGACTGTAGCTGTAGAAATTTTACTGTGGCATTTAGCTGTATATGTAAATGTATCTAATGTAACTGTAGAAATTAAATGAGAAAAAATACAAAAGGAAAGATATTCTTACAGTAATCATACACCAATATTGTTTTACTTTAGAAAATAGGGTTCCTACAACCACTTTTTTTTTTTTTTTTGGTTTTAGCTTTAAAAACTATTTAAAACATGATTGGTGATTTAAGTGATTGTAGATGGAAATTAAAACTAAAATCATTACTTACAACCCAATCAATCACCCGCAGAAAATTAAATCACTTATGTAGAGTTAAAAGTAAACAAACCGAGAGCAGAAAACCTAATCCCCGTTTGTCATTTTATCGCAAAAAAATGAATTTCTTTTTGTGCATATGAAGTCTTAAAATAATTAAAATGAGTTATACATTAGATCTTGAGCTTTTATCCTAAGCCGAAGTACATACCTAAACCTGAACCGGAATAACCAAAAATCTAGATCCGAGATGTAATACAAAAATATCCGTACTGGATTTATGAGCTTAGTACTTTGGGTTTTGATTATAATCCGAACCGAACCAAAATTCGAACTATGATATGTATAATACGTTAATGTTTTTATATATGTTAAGGTAATTTATATATTTATAGTATTCAAAAGATTTTTTTAGTTTTTTTATTTGTTTTTTAATATCTTTTAGTTAGTTTAGATAGTTTAACTAATTTTAAATTAAATTTATGAACAATTTAAACATTGTGAAATTTTTTGTCCCAAACTGAATTGGGAAGGAACCACACTGAATACAACCTAATAATTAGTAAAATCCGAATGGGACATATGAGCATAATACCAAAATCTGAAAATACGTCTCAATCAAACCAAAACTGATGAGGCTCCAAACGTCCAAACCTATGACAATTTAAGATATCAACATTTCTATTCGTCATTTTACAATCGATAAATACCGTAGTGTTGCAAAATGTTAAAACTATTTAATGAACAAACATTAGTATAAAAAGTTCACCCGCGCGGATTATCATCTAGTTTATATATATTATAGTTATAAAAATATATATAATCAGGGGAAACTTAGAGCATTATCAACGCAAACTCTTATGGCTAACCCTTAAAAAAAGCAATTTAAAACTAAGTCGGACCCACCAAAATATTAAGAGTTGCCCTCTCTTTCTCTTCTGCAAGGCCCGAGTTCTGGAGACTTTTTGGACTGTACGCGGGCCCCATTGACACATGGCGGCCTGCGATTAATTGATTTTTTTCTTTCTTTTTAAATCAAACGAAAAAAACAAAAAAAAAGATAATAAAAACATTAAAACATTTGACCCATCTTTATGTGTTGAAGATGCTCTTAGAGCATCTTTAACGGTAGCTCTTATAGCTGGCTCTTAAAAAATTAATTAAATATAAGTGGGTTCCACCATATTATTTAAGAGCTACCTCTTCTGTAAGGGATGCCTCTTATTCTATTGTTACACTGTTTGCAGACCCAACTGACACATGGTAGTCTGCGATTGGATCATTTTTTTAATTAAAAACAATTACCTAAGAACATGTGCCCTAAGAGCCCTTGGGTTAATCATACTCTTATTTAGTTGACAAAAATAATGGATTGGCTGCATATTCCCACCCCTAGACACATAAACCCTACTTATTCCCCCCCCCCCCAAACTATTAACCTCTTCACTAACCCATGCAAATCTATGTTTGGGTGGGTTTGAAGAGGTTAATAGTTTGTGGGAAAGGGAAATGAGTAGGGTTTATGTGTCTAAGGGTGGGAATAGGCAGCCAACCCAAAAAAAAATCACTTGTTCAAAAGCCACCAAACAAAACAATAAAAGTCTACAAAAAACACAAACCTTCTAAAACTCAACACATCTTCATTCCACATATCCTTCTTCTTTGACATAAAAGACAACAACTATAATGTCATCAAGCTTACCTCCATAGTATCTGAAGCCAGCATCATCTGCTGCTGTGGAGACAGAGCCGTGCGAGCGTCAATGCTTGCTCGAAGCCAATTATAAAAATTCTTTAATAAAAATAATAATACAAACTATTAGAAAGATAAATATATAAAAATTTACTAATAAACAAAATAATAATTATGTAACAATATTTATATAACTATTGGATAATTCAATTACTCAATGTTTTTATGCCAAAATCAAACAATATATATATATATATATATATATATATATATCAACTTTTCATTTTGGATAAAAATGCATTCAAAACTATAACCGTCAACTAATCTAGTTACTTTAATTCTTTAATAATTAACTATTGTACCCTATATATTATTTGTGAAACACTACAATATTTGAGGTAGTAATGTGTCATCACCACAATGATTCTTGGAATGCTTAGAGAATTACGTTATATAAATATATAATAAGTTTTTTATTAGGATAACTATAAATTAATTAATAATATGCTTTCTTCTTTCCTTAAATAAAATTCTGAAATTGCCTAATATGACTAAATTATATATGACAATTAATGATTTTGAATAATAAATATTTTACAAAAAAATAGTATATCTCTTATCATTTTTTAATTTTAAAATATTAAAATAAATTAAACTATCGCATTAACCATATACTAAAAATTTAGATTTTTTCGTATATGTTATATTTTGAATTAAAAATGATTATAAATTACTAAAACTGTTAAAAATTTCACATTAAAGTTTTTGATAAAATGTTTTTAATGACAAGAACAATAACTACAAAAATCATATAAGTAGCAACTCTCATTTAATATTAATAAATATTAAAATTACAATAATATTGACATATATCCATATATTAAAATAAGATTAACGTATATATATATATATATATTAATATCTTTTAAATTAAAATATATATCATATAAAATAAATAAATGTTTATGTAATTTTTTAAAAAATGTAAATTATTAAAAATATTAAACATTCCATAATGAAGGTTTTATTATCAATGATTTTAAAAGTTTTTGTTATAAAAAGATACAAATGATCAAAAACAATATGAACGTAAAACATTATTTAATAGATATTGATATTAAAAATATAATATATATATATATATATATATATGTTAATATCATCTAAATTTAATTATATATCATATAATAGAAAAATAATTGTTTGGATTAATAAAATTTATTTATGAGTTTACACCAATTTAATTATAAATATAATAATTACAGAATTTTTAATTATTTGATATATATTTAATTTTTATAATATGTAAAAATATATAATATTAAAATAATTGTATATAATGTTCATCCCCCGCAAGGTGCGGGTCTTAATATAGTCTTTATTGTTTTCTTTGTTTTTATAATTCGACTATGCTTTTGTTAATAACAAATGATGCCCAATCTTTAAAAAAGTTTTCCTGCCCGAAGCGAATGTTTCATTTAGTCCTATTGAAGCACGGCACTGTGAAGAGAACGAGTTCGTCTGTTTTCATCACGTGCTCTTTGTCGCGCCAATGCTGCAATCTTCTGTGTTGTTACCTGAGGATCTATCAACCTCTCACCCTGTGAACCACTACAGCTGTAATCTCATTAATTGTTGTACAGATTATCAAACAATCCGTCTTTTCCAGTTATTATAACATCTCCAGGAGCAACACCAACGGTGAAAACCTGACCTCACTTAGCAAATCGCCGTTGCTTCCATTCTCCAGTCGAAAAGTGAAGCTGAAGTCTTGTTGTTTGAACCGGGGAACGGAAAATAGTATGCCCTCCCTTTCACGGTCTCCTATGAACTCGGTGTCCCCTAATTTAACAACGTGAAGTCTGTCGCATGTTAATGCTACGATGCAAGCCGTTGAAGACCCTTTTGACTTTGTACTCATATGAGCCTTTTCCAATACTCTGGCTGGATCACTGGATCTTATAGGCTCGTCTATTGGATTGAAATAACTGAGAGACTCACGTGAGTAGTAACCTGCATCAAAACTCCCACACCATCTGCAACACCTAGTCCTTGCTCCTCTAGGCAGATAAACTCGAGACAAGCTTCAAGGGCATAGTGCAAAGTTTATAATCTCTAACATGTAGCGAAGAGTTAACTGACAATACATAAGGTGCATTCCTAGGGGTTCAAGAGTGAGTTATGCAAGCCTCGAAACCCTAATCCCACACTAAAGTCTTTCCCATGATCTTTTCCTCTGACTCTCATACTTATTCTTCCACGTCACCATAACGATTAGAATCAAAGCATCGATAAAGAAACAATGATTTGAAACCACAACTCATGTTCCAAAGCATCAATGTGATAACCACAGACTTGAAAGGCAGGACCAGACACAACAACAAAGGTTTAAGAAACCTGTTAGGGTTGGTGAATCTACAGTGGAAACCCCTATAAACGCCAAACCCTAATCCAATGAGAGTCTTGACATGTTTCTGAATCCCTTCTCTCACAGGTAATATAGAAACCAGTAATAGCCAGAGACGGTAACGATCACATCTTCTGAAGCATCTTAATCAATACGAATCTTGAAGGATTGAATGGAACATAAACTCAGTGGAGTGATTGAAATTGCAAGAATAAACCCTAAGCTAATCTGATTTTAAGGTAAGACACACGAAAGTCGGTGGTCTTTAAATTAGATTAGGATTGTAATCTGGTACCGACTCTCTCTCTAGTTAGTTAGATATACGGTTTGTGTATATTAGTCGTAGGTAAACCGGCTTGGTTATCAATTGTTACAGTTAGATACATAAGGAAGTTTTGATGAGCTGGTTTAGGTTGTTAGAACTCTTCCGTTAGATAGAGACAGAGAGAGAGATCAGAGAAGTTGTATTGACGAAGGATCGGTGTGTGAGTTCTTCGTTGAAGCTCAGTGAGTTTCCGGTTCAATCCCGGCTCCGGTGAAGTATATCAGTCATTACCTAGTTAACTGTGGTGGTGCGGTGAACACCGGGTCAACATCTCGACATGTTGGTTCTAATAGAAGTCAAGCAAACTAAAGTAGACTTCACAAAGTGGTATCAGAGCGTGATTATCAAGATCCGAGACCACCAAGTTCCGATTCAAAGTCCGATTCAAGATTGATTGGAATCTCTCCGATTTCAAGATGACGACCCACAAGATCGATATAGCGATGCTGATGTTTGACGGATCCGGAGACTTCAGGATCTGGAAGAAGCGGATTTTAGCGAATCTATGCTACAAAGGATTGAAAGATGCTCTAACTCCGAATACGAAGACCGAAATCGTTTCGGATGAAGACGAAGATGAAGACTCAAAGAAGAAGAAAGTTAAAGAAGAAACCGTGAGGCTGGAGCGAGACGAGAAAGCGATGAACCTTATCTTCATGTGTGTTGGAGACCATGTTCTACGCAAGCTTGACAAGTGTACAAATGCAGCTGAAGTTTGGGAGCTGCTGGAAAAACTGTACACGGAAAAAACTCTTCTGAATCGCGTGCACGCACAGCTCAAGGTCTATTCTTTCAGGATGCAAGAATCAAAGAGCATTGACCAGAACGTGGATGACTTTCTCAAGCTAATTGCAGATCTTAGCAACCTCAACATTAAGATACCATAGGAGGTCCAAGCCATACTTCTCCTCAACGAACTGCCAAGCAGGTATGACTCTCTTAAAGAAACTCTTAAGTACAGTCGTGAGGCTATTAGAGTAGATGAGATTTTTAGTGCTGCTAGGTCTAAAGAACTGGATTATAAGGACTCAATGTTAGAGGTAGAACATTGTTAGAGGTAGGACATATAGTAGGAATAGGAATGCTTCTGGTAATGATTCTGCAGGTAAAAATAGAAACAGATCAAGATCAAAGAGCAAAGATGGTAAAAGACTCTGCTGGATCTGCGGCAAAGAAAGTCACTTCAAGAAACAATGCTACAAGTGGATCGAATGAACAAAGATCAGAAGTCAGGACATGACAGAGGTGAAGCATCTCTGGCTAAAGACGATGCGAGAGATATGGTGGGACTTCTAGTTGCAGAGGTGAATTCAGAAGAAACAGATCGTGATGAGTGGATAATGGATACTGGATGCTCCTTCCACATGACCCCAAGACGAGATGTGTTCATTGCTTTGGAAGAAACCACTACTGGTAGAGTAAGAATGGTGAATAGCTTCGTCTCAGAAGTCAAGGGAATTGGTTCGGTTAGGTTTCATAATCAAGATGGAACCACCTTTCTTGCTCCATGATGTGAGATACATGTCAGACATCTCAAGAAACTTCATTTCAATGGGTACAATGGGAAGAATGGGTTTGAATTCAAAGCAGCAAACGGGATCCTTAAAGTCATCAAAGGATGCACCGTATTCATGAAGGGTTGCAGAAGACAGTCTCTCTACATAATGCAAGGAAAAGCTAAGACTACTTCTTCTCACAGTGGTGAGACTAGCACTGCCACAAATGGAGATATGACCTTGGATGAGACTCAGCTCTGGCACATCAGACTGGGTCATTTGGGTCAAAAGGGTATGGATGTTTTATCAAAGATGGAAAGCTTTGGCAAAAGTAAGGTTGGTGATTTGAAGTTCTGTTAGGCTTGTGTCATTGAAAAGACTCATCGAGTAAGTTTCACTCAAGCGAAGCATGTACCTCCAAGCCTCAGAAAGAGCCACTACTTCATCTTGTTTACAGACGACTACTCGTGGAAGGTGTGGCTATATTTTCTGAAGTTCAAGGATGAATCTTTCTCAAGTTTTGTAACGTGGAAGACAATGGTTGAAACCAAAGTGATAGGAAAGATAAACGACTAAGAACTGATAACAGCCTCAAATTCTGCAATCATCAGTTTGATACTTACTGCAAAGAGCATGGGATTGTAAGGCACAAGACATGTACTTATACACCCAACAGAACGGTATAGCATAAAGGTTAAGCAAAACCATTATGAACAAAGTTCGGAGTATGCTTGCAGAGAGTGGGTTAGAACTAAGATTTTGGGTAGAAGCATCAGCTACAACGACTTATCTCGTCAACAGATCTACTTCTGCCGCTCTAGAGTTCAAAGTTCCAGAAGAAATGTGGACCTCTCACATGCCGGATCTCAGTAATCTCAAGATATTTGGGTGTCTTGCGTATGTCCACTCTACTTAAGGCAAGTTAATACCGAGAGCTAAAAAGGCTATCTTCACTGGTTATCCAGACGGTGTAAAGGGTTATAAGGTTTGGGTATTAGAAGATAAGAAGATGGTTATCAGCAGCGATGTGGTGTTCAGAGAGGAACAAGTCTACAAGGATCTAAAAGTTTTAGAGAATAAAGATGGTAGTTTGGAACCAACCTCAAGACGTATTGACTTCAACATCCTGGACCTATCAGGCACATAGATGCAAGACACGTCTATAGAAGAAACAGTGGGTAAGGAAAGTCGAGTAGAAGATACAGCAACTACTGAAGCCACAGACACAGCTGAACAAGACCTTGGAGATTATCAGTTGGCAAGAGACAGAACTAGAAAATCTATCAACCCTCCACCAAGACTGAAAGAATATGAGTGTGACACCACTGATGGAGAATATTAGTTTGCATGTTACGTATGTCTGCTATCTGAAGACACAGCTATTGAAACAGGTTCCTGGCAAGAAGCAATGGCTGATCCTGACAGTGATAAATGGATGGAGGCAGCTCAAGAAGAGAACTTCGATGGAAGGAAAAAAAACATGGGATCTCACTGAGAGACCCAAGAATCATAAGGCAATCGGGTGCAAATGGCTATTCAAGAGAAAAGCTGGTATAGCTGGAGTTGAGCCTTCCATATATAAGGGACGTCTCGTAGCTAAAGGCTACTCTTAGAAGGAAGGCATAGACTATTAGGAGATCTTTGATCCATTAGTCAAACACGTCTCAATCAGATATATGTTGTCTACGATGGCTTATTTCAACATGGAGTTGCAACAGATGGACGTGAAGATAGCTTTCCTCCACGGGAATTTGGAGGAATTCATTGTAGTGGAACAGCCAGAGGGTTTTATAGACAAGAGATATCCTGACAGAGTTTGTAAACTCAAGAGATCACTGTACGGTTTGAAGCAGAATTCAAGACAGTGGAATAAAAGATTTGATGACTTTGTGAGATCAAAGGGTTATGCAAGAAGTGAGTATGACTCATGTGTGTACTTCAAGAAAGGTACTGAAGGAGTATATGTGTACATGCTGCTATATGTAGATGATATTCTAATAGCATCAACAGAAAAGTTGAAGTCCAGAAACTTAAAGGAGTGTTGAGTTCAGAATTCGACATGAAGGATATGGGAGATGCAAAGAAAATTCTTGGTATGGAAATAACAAGAAATAGAGATAAACAAGAGTTGTTTGTTTCTCTAGAAGATTATCTCTGGAAAGTTTTGGGAAACTATGAGATGGATCAAGCGAAGGCAGTCTCAACACCATTGGGAGCTCATTTTGAACTGAAAGCAGCTATTGAGAAAGAATTGAAGGAGCATGAGGGGTATATGAAGAAAATTCCGTAACAGAATGCAATAGGAAGCATCATGTATTCTATGGTGGGTACACGTCCTGATTTGGCATATGTAGTTGGTGTCATCAGTCGATTTATGTCTAAGCCCCTGAAAGAACATTGGCAAGCTGTAAAATGAGTTCTTAGGTATATCAAAGGTACGACTGATACAAAACTGTGTTTCAAGAAGAAGGGTGACTTCGTGGTTAGAGGATACTGTGATTCAGACTACGGTGGGGACTTAGATCACAGGAAGTGTACTACAGGAATGATATTCACAGCAGGAGGAAACCCAGTTTGTTGGAGATCCTCTCTTCAGAAGGTAGTAGCACTTTCAACTACTGAAGTGGAGTCATTGCGTTGTCTGGAGCAGTTAAAGAAGGTGTGTGGCTAAAGAGATCGCAGAGGAACTTGGTTTTCCTCAGAATACAGTTGAGATCTTCTGTGATTCGTAGAGTGCTATTGCATTGTCAAAGAATGCAGTATTTCACGAGAGAACCAAGCATGTTGCGACTAAGTATCATTTTATTTGAGATCTTATAAATGCTGGAGAGGTTGAGGTCCTGGAGATTGCTACAGCTAATAATCCCGCAGATATTTTTACGAAGATTCTTCCAGTGTTCAAGTTAAAAGAAGCACTGAAGTTGCTTCGTATTTCTAAAGACCGAGAGAAAAATTTTTGCTCAAGGA
Organism: Diplotaxis tenuifolia; assembly: GCA_014822095.1. NCBI lineage: Eukaryota > Viridiplantae > Streptophyta > Magnoliopsida > Brassicales > Brassicaceae > Diplotaxis > Diplotaxis tenuifolia. The sequence continues at coordinate 12,667 of JABAYD010041298.1, read as the reverse complement.
GGAGCTCGGTGAAGAGCATCATGGAGGGTTCGGTGAAGATCCAAGATAGGGTCAAGTTTGTGATTCAAGGGTTGTTGCAACGAGTGTTGATGTGTTGCTCACGGCATTGTCTAAGGAGGTATTTGAAGGTTGTAGGCAATGGTTTGTCTGCCAAAGGTACTTTCCGGTTTAGCTTTTATTAGATTAGGATTGTAATCTGGTTAGGCTTGTATTATGGTTTGTACCGAGTCTCTCTCTGGTTAGCTAGATATACGGTTTGTGTAGATTAGCTGTAGGTAAACTGGCTTGGTTATCAAGTGTTACGGTTAGATATATAAGGAAGTTTTGATGAGCTGGTTTAGGTTGTTAGAATCAGTTTCATCTCTTCCGTTAGATAGAGAGAGAGATTGGAGAAGTTGTATTGACGAAGGCTCGGTGTGTGGGTTCTTCGTTGAAGCTTAGTGAGTTGTTGGTTCAATCCCGGCTCCGGTGAAGTATAGCAGCCATCACCTAGTTAACGATGATGGTGAAGTGAACACCGGGTCAACATCTCGACGTGTTGGTTCTAATAGAAGTCAAGCAAACTCAAGTAGACTTCACAGTTTCTTTCTCACATCTTGGATGGAGGTCCTTCTCAGCCGTTGGATCATACGAAAACGCAAAAGAAGCCCATGCTATGCCTAGCAAATATCTAATTTGTTTTTATTTTGGCTGAGGAGTTCAACAGGTATGTGTTTGATTGTTCTTAGCTTTGAATCTGATAGAACTAGTTTCTTCGTCAACTCAAAAATAAAAACAAATCGAAAAAAAAACAATATCCCTACGTAATTAACATACATATTTTTCTGCGGTATGAAAATACATATTGTTCGTAGCTCTGCTGCCGTTTTACTAATTGTAAATCATCTCATTTTCATTAATTAGGGCAGTGGCGGAGCCAGGATTTTTTCTTACCGGGGTCAGAAATATATGTAGAACAAAACTGTTTATTGATTACAAAAAAATTTACTTTTAATCTTTTATAAACAAAAAAATTAATATAATTCCTATAAACTACATTTCTATTTTAAAACATTTAATATTAATACTTAAATAAAAAAAATTACAATTTTTATGAATTTACATAACAAATATTTCATAATGAAAATTAGTCAAGTTTGAAAATATTATTAATCGAATTCATAAAATAAATAAAATCAATTAATTTCTCTCATAATTTAATAAAACTTAAAGAAAATTTTAAAAATATTAAAGTAAACTGAATAATTATGAAAAAAATCAACGTAAATATATAAAAAGTAACATTTTTTGTCAGCGAAAAGTTTAAGAAAATAAAAGAAAAATTTTTTTTTTGAAAAGTTGACATTTTCTTAGAAGTTTTGATATGAGTTAGTTAATAATTGTATATACCAACAAAATGATGGACTATTTATCACAAAATAGTTCAAAAGTTATTAGTAAACCCAACATCAAATAAAAAACGTTAGCCCAACTGTCAAATTATTATTTTTTGGGTGTTTGTCTTTTTTTTATGGGGTCATCCAAAAATATTCAGTGAGATCAGAATTTTTTGTGAAAGTAAAACATATATTTTTTTGAAAAAAAAAAGTGGGGTCAGCTGACCCCCCCCTTCCTTGTTGGGTAGCTCCGGCCCTGAATTAGGGGGAGGGGGATGGCCGGGTTACAGGTACATAATTGACCGGCATGTTAGACCGAGACAGTATTATCAGATACATCACAGACTAATCATATTGAGTATCAACTCCAGTGGTAATTATCATAAATATATTATAAAACATCTGCATTCCTTTGGTTTTAACCATAGTAATAATAAAAAATATCTCCCAATAGCATAACCTCCTTTTTTCAGAAACTCACGTAAGAATTTAATTACTTTTATAACACTTTTAATTGTTAATGAAAACGTGGTAGGCCACTAAACTACGAAATACAACTAACCTTCAATAATACTGTTAAAAAATATCAAAGAATAAATGAATATTAGGTGTTTAACCCCCACATGCGGACCTAATCTTTACGAATACTCATTAGTGTATGTTTTATTATTTTAAAATCAACTTAATAAGTTATTATTTATGTTTTTAAAAATTTAAATAAAAAATGAAATTAATTATAAAATAACAACGCCAATATATCAAAAATATTTTTAAAAATATATTTTTAACATAACAACTCTATACCTTATGTTTATCTTATTTTCTAAAAATAAATTATTATTAATATACATTTGTTTTAATAAATTATTAAAACATGAAAAAAAAATTTTAGAGAAATTAAAAAATCATTAAATTATAAAATTTTATAATAGAAAAGATATTTTCAAGATAACATCACGATACATAAGAATTATCTTATTAGTAATATAAATTTATTTAATTATATATGAAATTATTATAACCTCAAAAATAATCAAAATTACCTAAAATCGTGAAGAATTATCCTATACGACTCCACTCTTAGCCTCCTCTTGCTTCTAGTAATTATATATAGCTCTCTCTCTCTCTCTCTATTTATGTGTTCTTTATTAGTGTTACATAAACTAATTAATAGTTACTTCTCTTATATGAATTAGTTTAATGGATAGGATCTTGAAGACCCAGCAGCTGCCCACGAGAGGCGTGAAGCAGACAACAATGCTGCACAATATTTGTGGAGAAAAACGAGGAGTCTTGTGCTTCTGCCCATTTTCAAGGGTTTGGTGATTATGTGTTTGGTTTTATGCATCATAGTGTTCTTCGAAAGTTTTTGCATGAACATTGTGATACTCTTCGTCAAGTTATTAAGACGTAAACCCGAGAAAGTGTACAAATGGGAGGCCATGGAAGAAGATGTCGAACCGAACCCGATCCGAAAAAGTAGTACCGAACCCCCGAACCGAAATATTTCGGGTATCTGAATGTATCCGAAATAGATTTATATGCTTAAATATACGGCGTGTTGCAAAACAAAAATGGCAATGGTTGTTCTTCTTCGGTCTTGCCTTATGTCAAGAATGATAAGTAGTGGTGTGTCTCGTCAACTAAGAGTCTACTATACGAAAGCATACTATCGGAGGAAATGGGATTTTGGACTTGATCAGGGGATAGTGATGACGACTGGATACGTCGTCCTACGGAGCGTACCATCGATCATGACATGTTTGACGAGATATATGCTACTGAGGACTTTGGGGATGTGGATGACGAAGAGAGAAAAGAGCTAGTGCTTGATTACATGTTTCATCTCGAGCATGTTGACCTTACCCCATGATATGCCAATTTGCAGGCTTACTACTAAGAGAAACAAACATGGATGGCTTGTTAAAATAGTCCGTCCTCCTTGGAATTCTTATGATGATGACTGGAAGTACTACGATGAAAAACAAAAACAGGAGGAACAGCAGTTCATTGGCCACGGGACTGTTTTTACGACTGCCATCCTTATTGGTGAAAGACTCTTCTTTCTTCTTATCGTGTCTGTCTTTTGAACAAGCTAGTTGTTCGAGTCTTGTAATAAAAAACATCCTTGTCTACGTTTTCTTCATCCTTATAAGTTGTTTGATAATAATAAATGACATCTTTGGTTGGGTTAAGGTTGTTATTTTCTTCCTCTTGTTTGGTGCTTCCGTAAGAGCATCCGCAATGGTGTTACCTGGAGAGTCCTTAGACATAATATTTTTTTATTTTTTTATTATTATTATTTTTTATATTTTTTAAAAAAAAAAATCAACGAATCGCGGATCGCCACGTGTAAGGATTCGCTAATAAAGAATCCTTACGTAAGGAGTTTTTGGCTAGAATCCTTAACTTTTGACGGGGTCCACAGATTATTTAATTATTTGTCCCTAAGGAGCTTGAACCATGCATTCCCCGAACGTAATGAAGCTGCAACAGCCATAGCCCTAAGTGTCACTCGAGATCTACGACATCAATCATACATTGCTCGATATGCTCCTGCATGGCTTCACCATTTTCTTTCTATGGAGGCCCAGTAATAGAGAGGTTGGTTGAGGTTCTTTCCATTTCCCTTCCGGTGTTTACTACATCTCATTCTCCCATTGTTGTTTCGTTATTGTGTACTACTATGAACTTTCTGCAAGTGTTATAAAAAAAAAAAAATTCTCCGTTGCGGCTGGTCTATAATTTAAACATAATTATAATTATGTTTGTTGAGAAAAAAAAATAGTATTAGTATACACAATCACACACAATGTACATCATAACTTGAGCTAAGTGTTTGTTTTTGTTCCATGTTGATTGTGTGTCTCTATGTTCTATCAACAGAATTATCTACTGATCCGAGAGCCATATTACTACTACAGACTTGAAAGAGGGCTTCTCGATGGCAGAATTTTGGTAAAAGTTGCTATTGGATTTGGTACTTAACTATGTTAATGATATCCTGATTTGGTTTCCGAAGGAAGGTAAAGGTACTTGATTCTGTCCTGCCCAAAGATGCAGTGGTAATGCCTTAGAAAATAGTTTTGAGAGGTTGCGCAATGTATCTTCCTCTAAGACATAGACGTGTGTCGCTTTATATATTCATGAATTGGCTTGTGGTGCATGATTTGACCATGCTCTGGTATACAATCACCTGAGGGTGATGGGATGATCTGGTTTACCTTGGTAAGGACAGTAATCCCCTAAGTTAGGTCTCTGGCCTGTTAACGCTATGATGCAAGCAAGCCGTTGAAGAACCTTGTGACTTTTTCCTAGTATGAGCTTTTTTTCTAGCTGGATCATAAGATCCTATAGGCTCAGCGGGACCAGACACTGAAGGAACAGAGAGAAAGTTCGACAAAAAACAGTACACACAACCAGTAGCAAGTCGGAGCTCTAGAAAGCCGTTAAGGTTAGTGCCCTTATCCAATGAAGAGTCTTGACATGTTTCTGAAGCCCTTCTCTCACACGTAACAACATTCTTGTAAGTATATATTATAATATAGAAATCAGTAAGATCATATCTTCCCTCTCATCTTAATCAATATGAATCTTGAAGGATTGAATCGAACACAAACTCTGAGCTCAGTCAATGGAGAGATTGAAAGAGAGAGAGAGAGAGACTTGTTGTATCAGAGTTTCGCTCTCACATCTTCTTTGATGAAAGTCCTTCCCAGCCGTTGGATCATTAATAACGACACTTGAGCTGTGGAGAAATCTTATCGATTACTGGGCCTACTAAAGCCCATTACCTCACCTAAACAAAACTAAAAACGCAAAAGACGCCCATGCCAGACTTGTTACTTTACTTTCATCTCGACTAATGTTCTAAAAATCGGTCTAAACGATTTCTTTTAAAATCCGATTTATACGACTCAAGTCGGTTTAAACACATTTTAAATTGATTTAAATTATCCTAAAACAGTTATAATCAATTTAAATTAATATAAATCTGTTAAATAACTAATGATATTAGTAAAGAATTACATTTTTGTGTAATTTCTTTTATTTTGTATATCTAATTTTGATAATTAATTAAAATAAAATTATAATTAAACCAAACGAACTAAAATAGTTTATATAAATATAATATATATGCACATATATAATAGATAAATAATTTGTTAATACATAATTCTTATCTAGTTTTCATATAATCCGTCTAGGTGCTAGTCCTCTACGGAACAGTGATCTCGACTGAGGAGGAGGAGTAGGTTGATGATTACTTGACGAAGAAAGTATTTCAAGTCAACAGAGTATGTGTGTTTTTAAATCCATTTAAGGATGAGAGATTAACAGATTTTTGAGCCTTACAAATACTATAATACTCCTTAAAAAGAATGAGCTTTCTCACTCAACATTCGTGTATATAATACTAGCTAGATTGAATTCAGCTCTGTAACTAATAGTTCTAACAATTTCAAATTTCACCAACTCGGTTCTTTCTCCGTTACAGCAAATCGCATATGGTAGGACAAAGAGAAACCTTCGTCTTATTCACAGCAGTAGATAAGATTCCGCACAGAAAAATTCTTTCAAATAAAATAGCAAAACGAATCCACGAAAACCATATCCCTACATAACATGCATATTGTTTTTAGCTCTGATGCCGTTTCACTAAATTGTAAATAATCTCATTTTCATTAACTAGGGGGGGAAATGGCCGGGTTATATATACATACATACATACACATGCATACTTGACCAAAGCTAAACCGGCATGTTAAACCAAAAGAATTTGAATCAGCTTAATTTAGAGTATACAAGATGAGTATTACGACACAGAGTTGTATATCTGATACATCACAGACTAATCATATCGAGTATCAACTCAAGTGATTTACTATCATTAATCTTTATAAAACATTTGCATTCTTTTGGTTTTAAATATAATAATAAAAAATATCTCCTAATAGTCACATATAGTATAACCTCTTTTTTCTTTCTTAATTTCACGTAAGAATTTAATTATTTTTATAACACTTATAATTGTTAATGAAAACGTGGTAGGCCACTAAAATACGAAATACAACTAACCTTCAAGGAAACTGCTAAAATATCAAAAATGAATTAATAACGTGGGAATTTCGAACCGAACAATGAAGAGGTGATGATCATACATTTTTTTGTTGTGTTCCCCTCTGTGGTTACCAGCTTAGCGAGGCCGAGATAACGTTAACGTCGTCCACGGAAATTGAGCTATGAAAGAAAAAAATAATTTAGAGATGATAGCAATGTATGAAAAAAGAAGAAAAGAGGAATCAATATCAGTAAAAAAGTGATAGGCATCACAGTAAAAAATATTAAAAAGAATGTCAATAAAAGGGTCGTTTGTGACATGAAAGAAAGAAAAATAAGCTATCACTTCTACTCTCTCCAGCTTCAGATTTTAGAGCATCAATGTCTCTATTTCTGAAGCCCTTCCTCTTCCTATACGACTCCACTCTTAGCCTCCTCTTGCTTCTAGTAATTATATATAGCTCTCTCTCTCTCTCTCTCTCTCTCTCTCTCTCTCTCTCTCTCTCTATTTATGTGTTCTTTATTAGTTGATGTTACATAAACTAATTAGTATTTATTTCTCTTATATGAATTAGTTCAGTGGATGGAGTCTTGAAGACCCAGCTGCTGCCCACGAAAGGCTTGAAGCAGACAACAATGCTGCACAATCTGAATGGATGCAAATTCAATATTTATGGAGAAAAACGAGGAGTCTTGTGCTTCTTCCCATTTTCAAGGGTTTGGTGGTTTTGTGTCTGGTTTTATCCATCATAGTGTTTTTCGAGAGTTTTTACATGAACATTGTTATACTCTTCGTCAAGTTATTTAGACGTAAACCCGAGAAAGTGTACAAATGGGAGGCCATGCAAGAAGATGTCGAGGTTGAATCAGAAAACTACCCAGTGGTTCTTGTCCAAATACCAATGTACAATGAAAAAGAGGTACATATATTTATATATTACGTGTCTTACACTCTCTAGTATATGATATAATTAATGGAAGTAACGATAGATTTTTGCATATTCTATTCACTACGTTTTAGGTCTTTCAACTATCTATAGCGGCAATATGCAACTTGGTATGGCCATCGAACCGTCTAGTAATCCAAGTTGTAGATGATTCCACGGATCCGGTCGTAAGGGTAAGTAGCTCTTGGTTAGTATACAAAATAATAAGATTCTGACAGTTATAACTTTGTGATGCTCCAAAATTTGGCTGCTTATTTAGCCAAATGGTCCATAAAACTTTGATACCAGAAGTCGAGCATATAACGTTTTAGTAGAAGTTCCCATTAATATAATTATTTATTAAATAACTAAAGTATGGAACCATATATATATATATATATATAAGATATGGTATTAATGTATATTGAACATACTTTATTGTGTTAAATAGTACCTGAAAAAAACTCTCTGAAATCTATATTATTTCGGCCACTAGATCTTCTTTGACAATTTATTTAGGGCCGATAAATTTTATGAACAATTTATTTAGGGCCTATAAATTTTATGAAATTTTTTTTCTCTTACATATTATATAAAAAATAACTAATTTATGAATTTTAAAATATTTTTTTATATTCCTAAAAATAAATAAATAATATACACAGATTTTTCTTACTATTTCCACTTAAAAATTGTTAAGATTTCACTTTTAAAGAAGGCGTAAAATAAAATTATGAATATATCACCCTACACACATTAGCAATTGATTTTTTTCCCTTCTCTTTTTGAGAACTAAGACATTAGCAATTGGTTTTCGAATAGAAAACTATGAAAAACTTAGCAAAAATATTTATCCGTTTCCTATCGTTTATTTTTTTCGTTAACCAAAAAAAAAATATAAGCTACAAAATTTTGGTATAGCCGAGATTAGTTTATACGTTGCAACTTACATATTGTGAATCTTAGGCTTTAATTGGTGACGATAAAAATGAACAAAATGAATAGAAAAAAAAGAAAAAAACATCATTTAAAGAATTAAATTGAAAAAAGAAGTTCAGCATTTTGGAACAAACGTCAATTTTAGAAGAGGAAAAATACTTATTCTTTAATTCCTCTATTTATGAGGAACATAGATGAATGTGATGGGGTCCATAAGAATTAGTTTGACAAAAAATCACCTTAATTGGTGTCAATTTTGAGGAACAACAACTTCATCATCATTTTCTCTATCAAAAGTGGTTACCAATTGAAGCCTTAACCTTTCACCAAAAGAAAAAAAAGCTTACATATTTGCATACCTTGTATACTATATATGATTGATATATGTGAAAGATGAATTGCAGGATGGTGTGGACATAGAGATTGCAAAATGGCAAAGCCAAGGCATAAACATAAGGTGTGAAAGAAGAGACAATAGGAATGGCTACAAAGCCGGAGCTATGAAAGAAGCTCTTACTCATAACTACGTCAAGCATTGCGACTTTGTGGCCGTCTTCGATGCTGATTTCCAACCCGAGCCTGATTACCTCGTCCGTGCAGTCCCATTTCTCGTCCACAACCCTGAGGTTGCTCTCGTTCAAGCCCGATGGATATTTGGTATGTTTACATGTTTGCATTGCCGATTGATTTTTTTTTTAAAAAAACAAGTTAATGAATCTTTACTATTCAATGATACTGGATGGCGATTTTCGTACAGTGAACGCGAACAAATGCTTAATGACGAGGATGCAAGAGATGTCCCTCAACTACCATTTCAAGGTTGAACAAGAATCAGGGTCTACGAGACATGCTTTCTTCGGTTTTAATGGTACAATTTAACCTCCAAGCATATTCAAAACAATTAATTAATTGACCAAGGAAAAACATATGATAAACATTCTGACAATTATAAGGGAACATTAGTTACCAATTAGTTATACAAGAACTAGAAGCTCAAACTAAAATGACAAAATTCAATTTAAATAAATAAATTTGATAAAAATGAGTATTAGTTACTTCACTTAGCTAATGCGGTTATGAGTTAGGACCGTAGCTTTTCGTTTTAAATTCGTGGGAACATAATTTGGGACACTAAAACTATAAAGCAATTGGAGATATTAGATGGACAGTGTAATGTAATAAATATACGCATAAATATATAATGCAGGGACCGCGGGTGTCTGGAGAATATCGGCAATGGAAGCAGCCGGAGGATGGAAATCAAGGACGACCGTAGAAGACATGGACTTGGCTGTTCGGGTTGGCCTTCACGGGTGGAAATTTGTCTACCTCAACGACCTCAAGGTAACATATTTTTGTTGAAAAAATCGAGTTATTACCTAGTAACGACATTCTACAAATAACAAACTAACCATTACATGTATCGGTCCAGTAAACACGTCTACGATTTTAAAAGGTTATTGCTAATTAAAAAATAGTTACATAATATGAAACTGATATTAAGAATAGTACACAAAAACTAAAATGTAGTTTTGGGGGTATGCAGGTGAGAAACGAGCTTCCAAGCAAATTCAAGGCCTACAGATTCCAACAACATAGGTGGTCCTGTGGTCCGGCGAATCTATTCAGAAAAATGACGATGGAGATAATTTACAACAAGGTCTTTTTTTGTAACTATGCTTCACTTGATCCCCACCTGTCAGTGACTGATTGGTCCCGGTTTATTCCGTCTCTCATTTGAATAAGCCCCCGATAGTGATAAGCTGAACTAGTGGGACCAATCTAAATAAACACGTTTAGGTGCTTGATTGATTAAGCTCTCGTTGTCTCTATCTAGGTGGGACATGGGACTATGATATGTACGGTGCCTTATTATTTACTAGCTGGCCCGCCTACTATTTGTGTTTTTTGTCGGTTCAATTTTACTACGGGTTGATCGAACCAAACATAGATTTTCGTTTCTTATCACTCGGTGACAAAAACAAATCACTCGGTATTCAGCCTAGATTTTAGTTTGGACCAGTCTTGATTTGATTTCTTTGTTTTACCGACATTTTTATATAATATAATGAAATTTGATGTACCATTTTTATTTGAAAAAATGTTTTTAATCAAAATGTTTTTAAGTTCCTTTTTTCGGTTTCTAAAAACATCTAAAGCTTTTCATTATGTTTGTTTAGGTTAAATTAGTTTGTTTTGTGAGCGCTCTTATTTGCTCTGTACATGATCAAAAACTAACTGAAAACAAATGTTTGTTTTGGAGCACAGAGAGTATCAATATGGAAGAAGTTCTATGTGATCTACAGTTTTTTCTTCGTAAGGAAAGTGGCAGTACACTTCTTGACATTCTTCTTCTACTGTATAATTGTACCAACGAGTGTCTTCTTCCCTGAAATTCACATTCCGCTTTGGTCTACCATTTACGTCCCCTCTATGATCTCTATCTTCCACACCATGGCAACTCCAAGGTACCTAGCCTTAGTGTAGTCACTCATCAAGAGTTATCTTTCTTCTGGTTTCAACTTTTTTTTTCTGATTTCAACTTAATGCACGTATATTTCCCTTTGGTCCAATTAGATCCTTCTACCTCGTAATAATCTGGATCTTGTTCGAGAATGTAATGGCAATGCATCGAACCAAAGGTACTTGGATTGGCCTACTTGAAGGAGGACGAGTGAACGAATGGGTTGTGACAGAGAAATTAGGAGATGCTTTAAAGAATAAGTTACTATCTACGGTCGTCCAACGGAAATCTTATTATGAGAGGTGAGGAAGAATAAAAAGTAAAGAACGTATATTTTTGTAATTGGAAATTGCATGTTTTTTGGCATAATATTTTGGAAAACATCGAAGTTAAACTCGTGATCTTTTGGCTCGCTTCTTGTGGTTATATTAAAAATAACGTGTGTGTGTGTTTTTGTTGCAGAGTGAATTCAAAGGAAGTGATGGTGGGAATATACATACTAGGATGTGCATTATATGGTATGATCAATGGTCACACATGGTTACATTTCTATCTTTTTCTTCAGGCCACTGCCTTTTTCATCTCTGGTTTTGGTTATATCGGAACCTAAGAATTTTCCCCATTGTTTTATCACCACATTAATTGTCCGTGCTGCATTTCTTATTTACTATTGTAACGAATAAGATGTTCTGTATGAACTTATACAATACATCGTTCTGTTTGACAAAATCATCACTCTGTAATTTTTCTGAGTCTTAATAGTATGATCCTTTATTTGAAAGTTACTGTTCAGATATTTTTGCTTAATGAGCAATGAAGCACAAGATGCAATCAGAAATTGGATTAGTCTTTAAGATAATATCTAGTTGTGATAATTGTTTCTGTTGAATTAGTAGTCAATTTCAATTTTCCTTCAGTTAATTACCTTTTATATATTTTTGAAAAGTAATAAATAATGTTTTGCTACCAAATATAAATGATTTTAATTTTGAATTAATATCCCATGCATTTCGATATTAACGTGCGCTCGGCATAATCAAAGGTCTCTACAGCCCGATTTCTACAGAGAAAGAACACTGAATCGACCCGAGATCACTTCAGGAAAATCCAAAGCATATTCCCAATGGTTCTGATATCGTGGGACGAGAATGGAAACAGCTCTGAGATCATAGGGATCGAGTGAACGAGACGAGAATAAATTATTAGGAGAGTAGAACAGCTAGAAGGATTATAAAAGGGGAGGGGCTTGAGAGAAGGTCAGGACATTCACATTTCAGCTCGCACACACACCTAAACACATCGACCTTGAGCTCTCACTCCCTAACTAATTCAACCTTATTTTACTTTGTTTTGTATTCTCTTGATACTTTTATTCTTGTGTCAGTTATTGGTCTTGCGAAACTGATTAATAGTTAGGTAAACTGATTAATAGTTAGGTGATTATTGTTTGCATTAGTTTTTAGTTTCAGTTTTTGGTTTTAGGTTTTTAGTTTCTAGATCTTTTTTTATTTTCAGTTTTTGATTTTAATTTTTAGATTTGGTTTTTGATTTGGGATAATTTGTAAACTACCATATTTAAGATTGTAAATTTGAAAAATCACTGTTACAATAATATTTTACAACACTGATTCATCTGTCATAAGACTCTTTTGCCATTATCAAAACTTTAAATTAAAAAAATATAATAAGAAAAACCTGAAATTAGTTGTATTATAATTATGTTGAGATAATTCTACTGAATTATGATATTTTATAAATGTAATGAAATTATAATATTTAATATATATATATATGGATAACTATTGAAATTCTTATAATTGTATCTCTAAAACATATCTTATTATATAAAGCTTGGTTCTTCAAAGTTACTAATTAACAAGATTGCGACACATGGCGTTTAT
>JABAYD010041297.1:0-13179 GCA_014822095.1 Diplotaxis tenuifolia | reverse complement strand
TCTGAACACCAAGATTGAGACACTAGGAACTCAAGTGAAGAAGCTTGACATGCAGGTAGTTCAGACTGGAGAAGCTTTGAAAAAGCAAGAAGCCTTAAATAAAAAGGCAGGGGATGAAACAGATAAACACCACATCAGTGCCGTAGTAGATAATGACTTCTGGCAGGTGGTGAATCACGAGAAGCTGCAACATAACTGTTCTGAAGATGAACACTCGCCCGATCATGACGAAACAGCCTCGTATCGATCGACACAACACCATGTGCATCGATCGCCAATTTGTGAACTTGATGGATCGGGACGGCTTTCTCTACGTCGAACGATATGCTTCGACGAATCACCAACGGGGCGTAAAACAGTTAAGATCCAGACGCATGAGGAATTCGCAGCTTCGCACTCACATCCACCCAACCCTTACAAGCCTCCATTCGATCGATACTTAGAGCCATGTATCGATCGCCAGCAAGATACGAGTGCCGATCGACAAACTACAGACAACTTCGATCGACACAAACCTCTTGCCGAGTGTGATTACACCTGTCAATGTGGTATGGCTTAAAGCACCCAAACCACCTACCAAACCATCGCCTAATTGGTAATTGGTATCAGCGAGACTTTCCACAAAAATTGGTAAGTGGTATGGCTTAAAGCACCCAAATCGCTAATTGGTAAAACAGTAGTTCCTGTTGATTTTCATGTCCTGGATATCAAGCTTAATTGGAATTCATCCCTCCTACTTGGAAGAGCATTCCTGGCCACCGTAGGAGCCATTTGTGACATAACAACAAACAGGTTATGCTTAACTCTAGTTGATAAGAACATTTATTATGACCATGTTTGTGTTTTCAAACAGAAGGTCCACTTGTTGGAGACTGGAAACGATCACATATGCATCGAAGCATGCCATTGTGGAGCTAAATACGAAACCGACTACACAGGATCAATCGATGTGAAATCAATGTCATCTAGCGAAAAAGATCACAAGGAAGCGACCGATGGTGCAACCTGTACATAGATCGACATGCACCATATGCACGAAACCCTACCGGATCACTGCTACCCTAGCTTTTCCCTTAAAACTGACCAATCTCGGGAAAATTTTTCCATAGGCAGCTGGGCAGACAGTGGTTTCCACGAAAGTTTTGCTATTGACATTTAATAAACCTATGAGAGGCATGAGGAAGTGCATGATGAGGACTACGACGAGGAACGCGCCTTTGAGATTCATGCTATCCATGAAGAGGATATACTCATGGAGGGTCCCTACAACACACAAGCATCCAAATCAATCGACTCGACTACTACTCTATCGATCGACACGTTACCTCAGTTAGCAAAACGGACATGTCTTGGTCGATTTTTCATATCTCGCCGCGATCAATATTAGGGACAGAAAATACTTCAAAAGATTTGGAAATTTTCCAATTTGAAAAAAAGGCAAGAGAGTGGTATATAAGGGACCTTGCAGATACAATATTTATTCACACCAAAGAAGCAGACAAGATGCAAAACCCTAATACCACCTCGAGGCGGAGCATGAGAGAATCAAGATAGAACCAGCGACGCTCAAGCACCTTCGATCGACATGGACACCACCACATCGATCGATATAAACTCTAACCCTAACTCTTTTTCTAAACAATACTATGTCAATCCTAGTTATCTTACTAGAGATGAGTTTGGTGTTTTCAGGGATCCAGACGGCCACATACGAGCCATGGATGGAAGGCTTATCCAAGCATCCAGAGAAGACATAGCAGACATTTTTCAGATAACCACTTGACCTAGCAGCCGAACCCAGCAGCCGTCAAACGACAGAGGAAAGCAGATATCGATCGATGGTAAGACCTACCCGATAATCGATTTGCCCCACCAGGCGTCGACCGACAAACACCCAAAATGTGCTATACACAACCTCAACCGTCACCAAAGAAAAGGACTCCACTGGGAGAAGAAAAACGAGTATGGCATATACAGATATGAGTTCGGGTATACTAGAGGAATCAACGCTAATATCATCCATATCTCAAAGGATGATATTAGAAGTCTTTTGACAAGGGCATCCATGGGAGAGCACAACTACATATATCTTCCAGAACATGAAGTATTGTTCACAAGAACCCAACTTGTACCAGAGATCGACACAAAGGATGAGATACATGAGATGGTATATGAGATTTGTGGATCTCAAGAGAAGATTGTAGAAGATATGCATGAGAGAATAGAAAATATCTTCTACCCCTTGGATACACATGTAGATTGGCTGAGCTCAAGATTGGATGAGATACAAGGAGAGCTGGCCGAGTTGCGAGCACAACGTGAAAATAGAGAAGACGCCGCCGCATCGATCGACGCAGGCCTTGACGCAACTATCGACACACATCAACAGCCACAAACCAACCATGCTGAAGTTAACATGCTGGAGGGAAAAACTGATCATTGGGAAGAAGGGTACCTAACTGCCAAGATAACCGAATTATACAACCCCCTCAACAACAATGTGAACCGGTTGAGTTCCAAGATGGAGTTGATGTAGAAGAACATTGATATGCTCCTTGAGAAGGAGAAGAAGCGACAAGACAAGTCGACATCAATTGATACGGATCAGTATAGGGTATGTTGATTTTTGACTGAACATGATAAAAACAGTATACTCACGTTTGGAATGGATTTTTATTGAAGAATAAACTTAAACTCACGTCATTTGTGTTGACTGCTTTTAATGTTTAATGAAAATAAAATGCACCACAGATATATATATATATATCACACCATTCATACTCTTATTATTCATTAATCCATAATATTTCTGTTCAAATTAAAAACGAACAACATATCTATTCATAAGCGACCTTTCATTGAATGGAAATTTACAAAAGTAACCTAAGAATTTTGGTCAAACAAAAAACCAACTTTTTTTTCGCCAATAATTTTGGCCATAAACTACTCCAATCTTCTTTAGTTTTCAAACTATTTATAAAAGTGTCATTAAAACTTATGTTTTCTTTTATTTTTGAAATTGCCTAAACCAAAAACACGCTATATATTTTTTTTTATTTACAAAAATACTATTATCATCAATATTTTCAACCACCATTAACAACAAAATTTGAGCATTTAATGCTCAAAAATTCAATTTTTATCTATTTTTTAATCATTCTATACGAACAAATCTTCATCTAAAAGAACCCCATATCTTTCATTTTTACAAACACAAATTTGATATTTTGTGATCCTTTAATAAAATTCGTCTAAGTTGCTTAAATTCACTTGGTTAAATCTGACTTCTGGACCAACAACAGATAAAGTGAATTTACTAACGGTCTAACAATTAAAACACAGCGAGCACTAAACCGACGATATAGCAAATTGATTTGGTTATATGAGTCCCACTTATATAAATGAGTCGCTGAGGTGAACACTATAAGTAGAGAGGCAAAAATATCTCATTATATATATATATATGATCAAGGATTCGAGAATATGGCCAAGTTTTTCTACGAAGTTAGCAACTGTTTAAGGAAGATTCCAAAACTTCATGAGCATTCATGTACAAAAGATACATAACTAGATAGTATACACTTTAACCAAGACGGCATGAACTTTTTTTAAACCCTCTATAAACAAAGTCATTATTTTGAACAAGAGATCGTTAAATTAGAATACATTGACCATCACAATTCATCTCTGAATAAAAAATTAAGGTCTCACTGTCTTTGACCCGCTGCAGGGCAGATGCAGATCAGTTGATTTGAGAAAATTAAGTTACAAATACGGGTCATGTGTATTTTATGCAGAATGGGTGCAGTTTATTATAATTTAAATTGTGGATACCCACTAATCCACAAACATAGAAAAAAATAAAAGGACATTTTTCAAAATTCAAAATTCATTTTGATAACCTAGGTTACTTAACATTTTAACATTCACCTTTTTTTATGATAGAAATAATTGATATTAGAATCAAGAGAATTTTCAACTTATTTCACCATTAATGGTTCTTGAAAAGGAAGAAAACCCTTTTTTTCTTTGTAGATGAATCGTGATTGTCGTTGGGTTCTAATTTCAAAAATCATATTCAGAAAAAAAGACTTTGTTTACAAAGGATTAAAATCATTAAAAGTTAAATAGCTGAGGGTTTAAAAACATAAAGTTTTAGTTGGAGGTTTTTCATCTTATTTAAAAATAGTTGAAGGTTTAAATCACTAAAATATTTGTTGATTATAAACATTGTGTGTCGTTTATGTGATATATGAAATACTGCGTTTCAATTTAACGGATGTGTGGTTAGGAAAAACGAAATTGTTAATGGAAGGTTAACATCACTAACGGTTTAATAGTTGAAGGTTTAAAAACATAAAATTTTAGTTGGAGGTTTTCCTCCCGATTTAAAAATAGTTGGGGGTTTATACCACTAAAAACCCATTATTCTATTATGTTCTTGATTCACAAACCACATTTTTAACTGCAAGATAGAATAATTTTCTTGTGTTAAAAAATCAAGAGAAAAAATAATAGGACAAATAATACTTCTATAAATGTGAAGTATCTAAATTAAGTAATACTTTTGTATTTTACGATTCTTACTTATCAACAAAATATTTGAGTTATATATATGTCTATTTCCACTTTAATAAAACATTGACTAGTGAATTTTTAATACAAATATATGGAATTAGAAATTATAATTTTAAAAAAAAATAAAAAAAAACATATAATTTTTGCACTTTAAGATAAGATAATGTTTTAAAAAAAAAAACATTTTTATGAGAAAATGTAATAAGTCACTCTTAGCTATATTAAAGGTCCCAGGAGTAACAACCACAAACTCCTGATCTAATACCTACCTTCATTTAATAGGACAAATACTATAAATGCATAGTATATGATGAAAGGTTGTCGAATCGTCAAACTAATTAACTATGGAAAAGAAAAAATTTCTGGAGAGAGACGACCTCGAGACAACGTCGGTGGAGCCGCTTAGCCCAATGTCGCAGATGCTAAGTTCGCCAAATTTGTTCATTGTGATAACTTTTGGGTTTAAAACAAAATGCAACCCATTGGCCTTTGTTGATGGCTTCAGGACCACACTGATCAATGCTCCCAGATTTTCTAGCAAAATGGTAAAACAGTTATCATTCACGCATGCATATGTCCACACACAAACTGGGAATGTCTAATAAGTATAGTTAATATTATTAATTTATATAAGTAAAACTAAAAGTTTTCAATAAACTATAGGAATTTGTATGATCCTCTTAATTTGTTTAGTTAGAAACTGATTATATATTTCTATAATTATCAGTTTCTACTTTGGATTTTCTTTATTTCTTTAGTACTATTTACTTCATGACTGTATAAACGGTGTAAATAAAATAAATATTCTATTTTTCAACAGCAAAATACTCTCTTAAGAAAACCAAAAAAAGAAATTTACATTGATTGTATTTTTATTTTTATTTGAAATCCAACAAAATCATCACTATATATATATATTCTTCTTTGGGCAACAATCATTACATATTCAAATGCATACAAAAGACAAAATATATTATACAAACATAAATGAAAAAAAACTATACACCTTATGTTTTCTTAAATATTTATCTTAGATCAACGCATAAAAACAATAATTAATTACTACGATACTAATCACAGAGGTTAACTGTTTATGTATTCTTAAATTCACTTTGCTTGAACTCCTTTGACAATGTGCAATTCATAAAGAAATTTTTTCGTTTTAAAGTAAGTGTCGTTTTATAATTTCAATTCAGATATTATTAATTTTATCCTCTAGTTTATTTTTCTATTGGTTGAAATATGATTAGGTATATGGATAATGATTTTTTATAACTGTAAAATTAAATATTTTTTTAATTTGGATGCACAAATCTAAAACGGCATTTAAAATAAAACGAATAGAGTATCTTGTTTTGATCATGATGATCTATATAATTTCTTCTTTTTTTTTATATATATAATTTCTTTGGTTCACTCAGTACGTCTAAACATAAGTTGTAAATTCGTTCCTCTATCAGTCATGTAGAGTTACTTAATTAGATCTTTCATAAATTAAAACTTTTCAGGTTATTAACTATAAGAATAAGGGAGAACCAGCCTGGATTCCTGTCAACATCCGAGTACACGATCATGTTACTGTTCCGGACCTTGATTACCCCAATATCAAAAATCCTGATCAGTTCCTAGAAGACTATACTTCAAGAATTGCTAATATTCCAATGGACATGTCTAAACCCCTTTGGGAATTCCATTTACTTAACATAAAGACATCAAATGCAGAATCTTTTCTTCTAGCCAAAATACATCATTCAGTTGGTGATGGAATGTCTCTTATGTCTCTTTTACTTGCTTGTTCAAGAAAAACATCAGACCCTAGTGCACTAATTTCTAATACCTTGGCCACAACAAAACCCGTTAAATCCATGATTTCGGCATGGTGGTTGATTGCTGGACTTTGGTTTATGATAAGAGTCACCTTCACCACTTTTGTTGAGTTTTTCAAGTTAATGCTTACATTATGTTTTTTGCGGGATACCAAAAATCCTCTAATGGGAAACCCTGATGATGGAATTCAATCTTGGAAGGTTGTCCATCAGATAATAAGTTTTGATGATGTCAAATTAGTGAAGAACACAATGAACATGGTATACATTTCTTGTTGTTTTGATATATTGATAGTTGATATCGTCTTCTAACACTAACAACTTCATTATATGAATATTTTCTTGCAGAAGGTGAATGATGTCCTTCTTGGAATGACCCAAGCAGGTCTTTCAAGATATTTGACTACAAAATATGGTAAATTCAAAGTTCTCTTAGCCTTATGTAGTTATCAAACTTACCATTTACTTGATACGTGGTTTTGCAATAGTCTATGTATGAAAATAGATGAAGATGTAACAAGTGAAACATAAAAGTTTGAAATAATTACCTACTAAATGTGATTTATATTATAAAAATTTATGATATATTATTTTGAATATACTCTATTTTATTATTTTTATAATATAATAATTTGCAAGAAAAAGAAAATAGAAATAATGGAAATTTTATAAAAATTAATTTTTAAAGATATCTATGTAACTAAATATGAAAATTAATATGATTTATAGATAAATATTAAAATTTCAATAATATTATCAAAGTTTCCTTAACCTCCTAATATATATTTTATAATATTATTTATAAGTCTGTTTTCTATTTTTCATTCTCATATTAATTATAATTAAGATAAATTAAAAAATCTATCCTTCATGAACTAAAACTATGCATAATTTTTATATTTTTGTTAATTTTAATATCCTTTTGAAATTTTATTAAAATCATCTAAATAATAAAAATGAAATATCTATGAAATACATAAATATTTCATAAATAAATTAAATATTTTTTTTTCTCGATATTATCATAAAACAACATAAATATAACAACAAAACTATCTATTATTTTTCAAATACACGTATATATATATATATATATATATAAAGATTAAATTTGCATTGTTTTTCAAGAAAATAATACTTTTTATCATAGCATAATTTCAATCATTATTAAAAACCCGTTTTATTTTCTTTTTGGTTAATTTATCTTATTTACATTTAAAAAAATTTTCAACCTCCCTTTTTAATTTGATTTAAACAACATCAATAATGTAATGGAAATATCTATAAAATACATATATTTTACATACATAAATAATTTAAATTGTATTTTTTCAGTATATTTTCATAAAAAAACATAAATAAAGAGGAAAATATCAATTATTTTTAAAATACATATATAAATATATAAACATAATTTTACTTAAGAAATTAAATATTAAGTTTAGAAAAAATAAAATATGATTTTTTTCAATAAACAAAAATTTTCTCAAATAAAAATATTTTATATAGCATTAATAAATTATGAAATTATTAATTACATTTAGTTAATTTTTAATTTTTATTAAAATTACATAACTACTAAAAATGAAATATCTATAAAATACATTGATTTACATATATAACAAGTTTCAAATTTTATTTTTCTTTATATATTCATAAAACAACATAAATAAGCAAAGGAAAATGTCCATTTGTTTTAAAATACATATATTTGTATTTATGAACTGAATTTTACAAATGAGTTAAGATATTTAATTTTAGAAATATAAAATAATATTATTATCATAAATGTAAATTTGTTCTATAAATATATTTTAAATAGCATGATCAGATTATGAAATTGCAGAAAAGTAAAAGGATACTCCTTCTAAGTCGGAAAATACTAGTATTTTCGTATCAAAAAATTTAATATGTGTAAAACTCATAAATGTGCAACATTTAGATGAGTATATATGTTCAAAAATAAAATAAGAACCAAACTATATACGATAAAAATTATCTGTTTGTAATTAAACTAGAATAAAAAAGTAGTTGTGCTTCATTTAGATGAGTATATACAGCTCAGAATCCCAAATAATTAGTAACTGAATGGATCAAAATTCTTATACTAAAAACAGAGGCCTAACTAAGAAAATAACATATTATTATTTAGAATATTTCTACTTAAGTTTATGCATATAAATTACATACGAATCAAAACTAGTGAATAAGTGAAACTGGTATATTAATAGGCTATTATGATTTAGGTTTTGTATTTATATACGTTCATGAAATTTAAAAATATATTTAGTTATATTCACTTATGCAGTTTCAGACTGGATATATATATATATATATATATATATCTTTTTAAAATCAACATATATCAAATTACACATAATCTAAGAAGAATATGTTATAAAATACTAAACTAATCTAAATGCAAGAAAAATTTAATTTTAATTTCAGCTTATTTGGAACAATGAACCAAGTCTTGTCTAATTGAGAGGAATAAGTGTAATCTAATATTACAAAAGAACAACCAAGCTGATAAGATTCGTTATAAGCAAAGTCACATATATATTAAAAATATTGTATTTATTTTTATACATATAGATTACATTACAAAACGCCTTAAAAATATTGTATTTTTTTATCATTTGTAATAAGTTATACATTTTGTATAGTGTATGAAGAACACGGAAAAATCACCTATTATAAAAATATAGTATTAGGTGATTATAATCTCAGTTTCATAATATGCTATGTTTCCTGCGGAAGAATCACCTATTAGAACATTTCTCTACGGGCCACCCTTGTGTGAGGGGGTCATATGACCCATGTGGTTTTCATTAACAAACTTTTTTATTGTATTAGGCTGGGAAAATATTACAAAATTAGCTCTTTGACCCCTATAATAATGCTAATTGTAAGATTAATGACCGATGTAAAACATTGGGCTGGCTCCGCCACTCCACTGGTTCTAATATATTTGATAATCATTGACAGATGGATATACAAAGGCCCAGAAGAAACAAATCTTGGAAAAAATCCGTTTTCGTGGAGCTGTAGCTATAAACCTAAGACCAGCTACGAATATAGAGGTGAACTTGATGTTGGTGATAATCAATATAATTATACAATCATTCGAAATTGTATCTTTGAAATAATTAGCTAGTGTGTAAATTCTAATAAAATGTCAAAATGTAGGATTTGGCTAATATGATGACGAAGGGATCAAAGTGTAGATGGGGGAACTTCATAGGAACTATTATATTTCCATTATGGATAAAATCAGAGAATGATCCTTTGGAGTACGTAAGACGAGCCAAAGCTACTATGGATAGGAAGAAACTATCTCTAGAAGCACTCCTTTTCTATGGAATCACTAAATTCACATTGAAATTTTTTGGGGGAAAGGTGAGATACCAAACGTATCCACACTATTTCATTATTGTGAATATTACTTATTTCCATTATCCTAAAATAATAGGCAGTAGAAGCTTTTGGAAAGAGGATATTTGGTAACACATCATTGGCATTTTCAAATGTGAAAGGTCCCGACGAAGAAATAAGTTTATTTGGCCATCCAATTTCTTATGTCGCGGGAAGTGCATTAGTTGGATCGCAAGTGAGTATATTTTTCTGAAGATTATAGTTATCATGTCTTCTGACGAACATCAGTTTATTTTTCAGAAACAATTGTAAGCTTTTATAAGATTATTTAATTAATTATTGTTTGTGGTTGTTATTTGATGTTCAAAAGGCTCTCAATATCCATTTTATAAGCTACGTAAACAAGATTATCATCAATCTAGCTGTGGATACAACGACAATTCCAGATCCTCATCAATTATGTGATGAAATTGTTGAAGCGCTCAAGATCATCAAATCTGCAGTACAAGAGAAAAGATCTCATAAGATGGAGATGTGACGCATGTTATCGGATGTTTAGCCCCTGCAACTCTCCAATATATAAATATAAAGCCTTTTAGTTTCGAATAAATTTGTTAAAATTATAAGAAAAAATTACATGTGGAATTATTTTTTGACTTTACAATACCTGTGGAGTCACTTTTTTTCTACATGACACTTTTTTCTTTGTTCTTTCTTTCTTTGTCTATTATACACTCAAAAGACAATGTGAGATTGGTCGTAAAATAAAAATTGTTGAAAAGGTCTGCCCTCTTTAACCATTTTCTAATAATATACCATTATTAACTTAAAAAAAGTTCTTCATATCGTCAACAGTTTTAAGTTCTTCATATCATCAACGGCTCTCTCACTTTATCTTCAACGGTCTCTCATACAGATTCTATAAAAAAAAATTTCTGTCCGATATTCGTGTATATTTGATAATCTAAGTTAATTTATAGGTGGAAGGCGAACATGTTACAACCTCAACTAGATCTGAGAAACACCAGGTATGAATAAAGAACAAGATTTTTTATATGGTTGCTAGGATTCACTATACCTTGTTGTCTTTCGCAAAATTAGTTTTGCAATGTACAACTGAAGCAAATTATGTAGTATGCAGATAATGTTGCATTAGTTACTGTTTTTGAAGAATGAAAGATGGATAATAGTGGTTGGGAGTTTCTTCTTGACACAAGTAAAAAAAAGGAATGTCCTTTTTGTTGAAGATGATATCAAATATAAGGATTTACTCCGCAGAGTTTGTGAATATTACAATACTCGTTGATAATCTGCGCACGTGCGTGGGATGAGTTTTAGTTACGAACAACTTCTGCATATTATTTTTTTTCTGCAATTATATTGTCATAAATTTAAAAAGTTTTACATGTTTGTGGATGTATACTATAATGATATTGCATATCAGGTCAAAGTTTTGATAAACGACTTTCATAAAAACTTAATTAGTTTAACGTTAGGCCTAAAAATACGTAAGAAAATCCATTTATGGTCCACTCATTTACCGTATATATAAATGCTAAACATTAAACATGCTGACTTGTGATCGAAAAGATAATTAGAGTTTTAGTTGATCTTCGGCTTCTTGTTCAAATCTACAATATTTATGTTTATAATAACGTTTACGTTAACTTATATTTTTTATGTCTTTTTATAATTTCGTGCCAGCTTTCTCAGAAACATGAGATTCGATCGATTAAGAAAATATTCCGACTACAATACATCTACAGATACATTCAGATTACACAGAATGAAAATTATACATATAAATTACTTTTATATGTTATTATTTATTTTATGGTCATTTACATACGTAATAATAAACATATTGAATAATTGTGAATCGAGTAAATATTATATACATAATTAAACTGGAGTACGCACATAAATCAAAGTAAATAAACCAAAAAAATCATTTTATTTATTTTATAAGACATATAATTAAATTTAATTGATATTGAGACGTATATATAGTGTATTTTAATATGAATATCTAATTGAATTTTCTTAATTCATACTCATAGAATTTTATTAACATTTGTATATTTGATGTAACAAAAGGAAATCATTAATCACAAACTTTTTAGTGTAAGATTTTTATAGTTTTAGTAATTTATAATTTTCTAAAAATTTCAATGCACATTTCAAAATTTAAATATTCAGGTTACAGTAAATTTTCAATGGAATTTTGATATTTCCATATATGTATTTATATGGTATACAATTTAATTTAAATGATTTTTAAGTATTTACATATATTTAATATGAATGTCTCTTAAATGATACTTAATATTCATATAATTTTATTATTATTTGTATTTTTTTCATAACAAAAAAAATAAAACTCTTGTTCACAAAAGTTTTATTGTAAGACTTTTAATGGTTTTAGTAATTGATAGTTTTTTAAAAAAAATTCAAAATATAACATATAAGAAAAAATATCTATTTTTGATAATATGGTTGATGTGATTGTTTAATTTCTTTAATAATATAAATTAAGCAAAAAAGATGGAGGATAAAAAACTTTTATCGAATTTTTATTATTCAAAATCATTAATTGTCATGTATATGTTATTCATATTAGGTAATTCCGTAGTTTAGGAAAGAAGTGAGAATATTATTTATGCATTATTAATCAATTTGATAGTTAATGTAATAAAAAAATACAATATATAGTTAGATGGACCAACATATTTTCTACAAATTCTGAGAAGCATCCTGGTGATGACACGTAGCTACATTTAAACGTTGTAATGCTCCAGAATTAATATATAGGGGATTAGTGAGTTGAAGGCGGTCGAGTTTGCTTATATGTTGTCTAAACGTATATTGGAGAATATGCCTAGCAACATTCCTCCGATGTCTTTGGGTAGCGACATACAACTTGCAGACTTTATCACATTGTACAAGACATACTCTATGTATCTTTATGTCTCATTGACTACAAACAAAGGTCCTCTTGATGAGAATAGAAATCAAAAGCGTGTTGTTAGAGAGAATGCTACTACAGATTTGGTAGTTTTGGAAATGTTAAGTACGAGACTATGAAGACATCACATGAGACTATGAAATCATCACTTGAGACTATGAAGCCATCACTTGAGACTATGAAGTCATCACAGCTGCGGAAGAGTGAAATCATTAATTCGGGTGACATATTCAGGGGGGATAAGGAACTAATAATGAAATTACGCAAGCTTTCAGTGATCGAAAATTTTGATTGTGCTTCGTTCCTGGAGGATACGTGCTTTAACTATATCAAGATCATCTCCATAATTCCTTGTTCGTGAATATATTAATCTTCATACATGCTCTGCATTCTGGTCTGTAGGTATTCTCGTCACCGACAGGCAAATGCAAAATG
>JABAYD010041293.1:0-10332 GCA_014822095.1 Diplotaxis tenuifolia | reverse complement strand
GTGGAAGATGTTAAGAGAGAGGTGAAGATACTTCAAGCTTTAACTGGTCATGAAAATGTGGTTCGGTTTTACAATGCCTTCGAGGACAAGAACTCTGTTTATATAGCCATGGAGTAAGTAAAAAGCCTTTTATAGATCAAGTCTAACTCTATTTATATATTAAAGATGAAAGATGAAAGATGCACCCCAAGAAAGATGAAAGGGCAAATCATTATGTTTCTTGTGTTCCAATTTAAAATCAATTGACAATAGATAAATTCACTCAAATCCGTTATATATTAGTGTGGGTTCTTTAAAATTTTGATTTGATGTGGTATCTCAACGCATTTGAGATGATGGTTATTATCGGGTCATTTCGAACAAAAATCTACTTTAATAAAAAAAATTTGGCCACCCTACTTGGGTCAACGAACAAGACTTGGCCACTTGTGCATTCTATTGTCTCTTGCTAATTAGTTTACTCATTGTGTCTATTGTTCTTTAGGTTATGTGAGGGTGGTGAATTGCTGGATCGGATATTATCCAAGTAAGGCCTCACCTGACTGGTACATTATAGGTTATTGATGAATGTTAGAGACTTAATACCCTTTGTTGCTATTATTTTCAGGAAAGATAGTCATTATACGGAGAGAGACGCGGCCGTAGTAGTAAGACAGATGCTAAAAGTTGCAGCTGAATGTCATTTGCGTGGTTTGGTTCACAGAGATATGAAACCAGAGGTTAGTATATATAATAGTTTATTCATCATCACGTTTAGAAATGTGCAATTTGGTTCTATTCACTACCTTTTTTCTTTTCAAAACCAATTAGAATTTTCTCTTCAAATCAACTGAAGAAGATTCGGCTCTAAAAGCTACAGATTTCGGTTTATCAGACTTCATAAAACCAGGTTAAATGCAAAGTTTTTCTTCATGCATTACTTCTTTGACCTAACCTTTATACAACAATAATCTTGATACAATGTTTTAGGCAAGAAGTTTCATGATATAGTAGGGAGCGCATACTATGTAGCACCTGAGGTATTGAAACGCAGGTCAGGACCTGAATCAGATGTGTGGAGTATCGGTGTTATCAGTTACATTCTTCTCTGTGGGAGACGACCTTTTTGGGACAAGACTGAAGATGGTATCTTCAAAGAGGTTTGTAAAGTTTCACTCCAGAAAAAAATGATAAATAGTTTCTTTTTTTTCTTATTCTTGAAGTGGAGATGTGTGTTGTACGTTTAGGTCTTGAAGAACAAACCTGACTTCAGAAGAAAACCATGGCCAACTATTAGCAATAGTGCCAAAGATTTCGTAAAGAAGTTGTTAGTAAAAGACCCAAGAGCTAGATTAACAGCTGCACAAGCACTGTGTAAGCACATTTTCCATTATTTTATTTTTCATTTTCTTATCTTATTCTGAACATTTTCTCTTTTTTTTTGTCGTTGTTGCAGCACATCCATGGGTTAGAGAAGGGGGAGATGCAACTGAGATTCCCATAGATATATCGGTTCTTAGCAATATGCGTCAATTTGTTAAATTTAGCCGTCTCAAGCAATTCGCCTTAAGGGTATTTAACAAGAGACATTTTGTGTTTCATTTGAGGTTTTGATGTGTGTGTTTATAACATGAGTTGTGTCTTTTTGTTCTAGGCTCTTGCAACAACGCTTGATGAAGATGAGTTGGCTGATCTTAGAGACCAATTTGGTGCGATGGATGCTGATAAGAATGGAGCCATTAGTCTTGATGAGATGAGGCTGGTAAAATTGAAAACAAATCTCCCAATCTCTAGCAAAGTGCAATACACCAAATACTATACTTGACATTAGTTCATGTTTCTACAGGCTCTTGCGAAAGATCATCCTTGGAAGCTTAAGGATGCACGAGTGGCAGAGATTCTCCAAGCGGTAAGTATGTAAGTTAAGTTAGTTAGTGATGAATAGAATAAGCTAGAAGTTGTGTGTTGATGCTGCATGCAGATTGATAGTAACACAGATGGATTTGTGGATTTCGAAGAGTTTGTTGCTGCTGCATTACACGTAAATCAATTAGAAGAGCATGATTCCGAGAAATGGCAACAGAGATCAAGAGCAGCATTCGAGAAATTCGACATTGACGGAGATGGATACATAACATCAGAGGAACTTCGAATGGTTTGCATTTTTGTTTACTATTATTACGAAATGTTTCTTATTTAAGTACTTAGTGTGTCACACTATTTATTATGTTTGTCTTTGCAGCATACTGGCCTGAAAGGTTCCATTGAGCCACTTCTTGAAGAAGCAGACATTGATAATGATGGTAAAATCAGTCTCCATGAGTTTCGTAGACTTTTGAAAACTGCGAGTATCAAATCAAGAAATGTAAGGAACCCTCCCGGTTATCTCATTTCTCGAAAAGCCTAACGAAGTTTGCAGCACTGGAGATGAAATATAAAATCAAGATTAAGATTTTTTTTGAATTTTTTATCCCTTATGTAGAAAAAAGGTGGGGAGTGCAGTGTTTCCATGTGTTGTTGTAACATATTTTCAAAAAAAACTATAACCAATAACAAAAAAATCGATTATCATATAACTAGCGCAATGTAATGACAAATATATTGTTCGTGTGTATAAACCTTATGACCGTTGAAAAAAACTTATGATCAATTACCGTGCAAAAGTAGAAGCTTGTGTATTAGTTTATCACATCACCATCTATCTTTATAAAACTTAAATACAATATGAAACTTATAACCTTATTCTCATATGGAATGTTACAACTTTTTCCATTAAATTTATAATTAATCATAAGATCTTTCATCAATGGCTTTTTTGCAATTTAACAATGCATCAAATGTTACATTAATATGCATCTATTCTATTTTACTTAAAATAGAGTCATTATTTTTATCTACTACTAAGTAGTCTATGACCATTTGATTAATTACTTAATGACATATTTGATTATTTATATTAATCAATTAATATATATCAAATATGCTGAAAATAAAGAATTTATATTTTATTTTTAGTTATAACAAATTGGTTGAGAAAAAATCTTACTAAAAGTTTATTTTTTTGAAAATAAAATAACACAATAATTAATTTCGAAAATAATAATATAATACTATTATACATTAGTATTAATTAAAATTTTACTATAAAACAAAAAAATAGTTCTATACTATTTTATAAATTTCATATTGTAGTCTATATTATATTAAAATAAAGGTACATTAGGAGTTAAATAAAAATAAATAAATTTGATTAATAAACCTTTTTATTTTAAAATTTATTTCTCTTAAATAAACAAAAAATTATTCACCATTAAAAAAAATAACATTCATAAACTATGTATATTTTTATACAAAAACATTTAGCATACGTTAAATTTTTATATCTACAACTATATATTATTTTTCATTTAATTTAAAACTCACAACAACATATTATCTAAAAATGATTATATACAAAACTTAATAGTATATAAATAAATTTTAGTTCATGTGTTATTTAAAAAGATAGAATATCAAATTTTTTTATAATTTTAAAAATATTAATGAAAAATAGTTTAACTACAAATTAAATATTTTTCATTATAAAATAATATGTTTAGAAAACTATAAAATGTAAAAAAGTAATAATTATTGATAACGTTGAATAACAAAGTAAAGAGTTAAAAAATATTATAAATTAAATAATGTTTAGAATAAAAATCTAAACAATAATTGCAAATTTACATAATATAACAAAAAATGTAAATGATATATTTAAAATTTTGAAGTTAATATTAAATATATATATTTTAAAAATTAAAAATACATCTGCACGAACGTGCGGGTCAAACTCTAATCTACTCTATTAAAATATAGTCACTATTTTTAATAGAAGTCTTAGTAGCACAAAGTCATTTGTTTGGAGCACAATGTCATTTATAATTACTGTTCTAACAAATATTTCCCCATTATTTTAGGTATTCATTTAAGTACCCTAGATTTTCTGAATTTAAATACTATATTAATATTTGATAACAAACATACCTTATTTCCTAACAAATATATCTTATCCTCGGATTCAAAGAATACACATAGAAAAATCTTGAAACCAAATTATTTATTTTGTATTATACTATATTGTTAAATAATATCCTGTAAATTTATTAAATGATAATTATAACCTTAGAAATATATATCTATTCTTCTTTATTTAACCATACTAACTATGATGTTAAGGACACGACAAATAGAAGTGAAAATAAAATATTACCTCAATTAGAATACAAACACAATCATTCAAATAAAATTATATATACCGGAAAATACATTTATAAATATAAAAACTGGGTAAATCCAAATTGTAACATAATCATCCAAGTTGCTTCACATAATTTTTTTGGTAAAATTTGTTTCATATTTATAAGTTTAGGGTCCTATTAGTTTAGGATCCTATTTTTATCTACTGTTAAAAAATGTTATTTGAATTTTAAATGGTCCAACAAGATAGGTAACCATAATTATATATCTATTAATCTATTTTCTGTTAGTTTAGTATTTTATTCCTTCCTAACTAACAACTACTTTTATTTGAAAATGATATATATTGCAACACTCATATATATGAATAGATATACATGATCATTTTTTAATAAAACACATAATTATACAACTATTTAATATGATAAAAAATATGATCATTAATTTATCATATTAAATACATACGACTTTAACGAAATCCTCGGTACATGATTATTGGAACTAACCAATGTTAACCAAATACAACCGATCATAACCAAAAATCCTCCTGCACATCTAATAGTGCATGTACCGGTATTAGTTAAGTATAATATCCTAACGTACAAAGTACACTATACCAATAAAGATATGTAGACTCACATGAACAGAGTCTAATTCCTCCACATGGAGACTCACATGAGGACAACCAGGTCTTAAGCTTAAGCTTGGAAAACATATGTATAGTGGATTATTCTTGGACTGAGATAGACCGTTTCAGTGGATGCGGCTGGGTTTAAAATGATAGTTTGGAGAACAGCCAGTGCATCTTTGATGCAGTCATCGATTTTTCCGAGAGTTCACAATTACCGCGCACAAACAGGGATTGCGAAATTTTATTCGAGTAGAATCTGCTTTGTATTCAGAACTGGAAGCATTACGGTGGGCAATGAAGAACATGCTTCAACATTCGCAATGTCAGAGCTTCGAGACAGACTGCAAAGAGATGATTGCGACGTTCAAAAATCTCCAAGAGTGGCCAAGTTTCTCAACGGAATTGGAAAAGCTCAAGACGCTGCAGATTTGCTTTCCAGATTTCAAGATCTTCTTTGTTCCCAGAAAGCAGAATGGAGTGTCTGATTCTTTAGCTAAAACTGCTCGATCTTTCCATCGAGAGTTTTTATTTGTTGGTTGTTATATTCCGGTCTGGATTCTCAGACCACCTCAAATTTGAGTAAGAGATCAGTCGTTTGATGTCAAAAAATAAACCAATAAAGATCATCAAAACAAATGATGACTACTAGCATTTACAATATATAATACCAAATCATATAGTTTTTTTATTATATTTATAATCTTGTATTAAAACAAAATCTACGCATATTCGCAGGTACAATTTTATTATATACTTAATTAAAAATTGTTTTCAATTTCAAGGGTCCCAATCAAATCAGATTGGAGTTGGGTTTAACTATGGAAAACAAAAACTTTAGCTAAGTACTAATTATTAAAACATTAGCTTATTTTCACTGATAAATTCAGATCCAATAGCAGCACCATCATAAATAACCAAACAATAGTCTAATAATTTACCTTTTATAATATATTTTGCCAATTTTGTAACTAACTAATAAAACAAAACCCACATTTTAGCGCGGATATATACATTATTTTTGGTTTAAATGATCCACCAACATTATTGCATTCAGTTAAGCCGGATAAAACATAATAAACTGGTCCATTAATAAACAAAAATATTTAAAAAATACAATCACAACTATTATTTGGTGATCCGATATTTAAATCATATTATGTTGGCGATATTAGACATATGCAGATTCAAACTTTTTCATATTTTGTTTACTAAACCAGATCATGATCACCTTAAAATAACCCGAAAAAATTTAAAATATTAGACTATTCTTATTGTTCATCTTAACATAACACAAAGACTTTAATCTGGTTTATCCTATTAAAACGGAAGTACAGTATAAAATTAACCCTATTCTCATTTGGTATATTACAATTTTTGCCACTAAATATATAACTAACCCTAAGATCTTTTATCAATTGCTTTTTTTTGTAATTTAAAAAGTACCTCCATTATTTCTGTTAAATATACTATATTATCCTTAGTATCCGGTTCATGTAAGATCAAAATATCTTCCTCTTCTTTGATTACCAACTACCACCACTCTTCTTCCATCCCCACCATCTTTCACTCCGGTGCCATTACAATACGATCATCACCAACTTTACATTTTATTTTGTATTTATAGTCTCATGAGACACAATTTCCTTTTCTATAATCAATATCCATTTTTCGTAATCATTATCACTTCTTTCATACTCTCATTCATCACTGATCGACTATCACCAATGCCACCACAACCACCTCCAGATCCATAATCTCTACTACATATATCGTTTTTACTGCTACATACGTCGTCTCCACTTCTGAAATCTACAGACCACCACGAGGGCGTTATGGTCGTGTCACCCTCGTTTGTACTTTATGTTCTCGGTTACTATGTTATTTGAAAAATATGTACTATATTATTTCGTATGTCATTATTCTATTTTATTGATAATTCATATTATGTACCATGTGTATATTTTGATATTTGGTTTAGGATTTATGTTTTCTTTTAAGGTTTAGTGATTATTGTTTCGGTTTAGTTTATGGAAGGTATGGATTGACGTTGGGTAAGCATTACCTTTCCATGCAATCATAGACATTTCAACATTTACTATACTATTTGTTACTATTTTATTTTGATAATGCTTCATATTATGTACTATGTGCATATTTTGATATTTGGTTAGGGTTTATATATATTTCTAGGGTTTAGTGATTAGTGTTTTGAGTTTAGTTTATATATATTTCTAGGGTTTAGTGATCACTGCAATTATAGACATTTCAAAATTTGATAATATAAAGTATGTTACTTGTTTGTTATTATTCTATTTAATTATGTTGATATTTGAGTTTAAGGTTTATATTTCCTTTTAAAATTTAGAGATTATGTATCTATATTATTAAAACTGAAGTACCTTTTGATAATGTTTGGAAACATGGATATTAATATAAAATATAATTATTTGAAAACATGGATATGAGTAGTTTTAGTACCTCCTATTATTTATACATTTAGCCATTGTATTTACAATAAATTAAGTATTTATTTTTTGTATTACTTTTATTTACAGATTTTGACACTACATTTGAAATCAACTAGGTGTTTTCATGCACCTGCGGTAGTAAATGTTTTTAATTTAAACTGTAAACTAACTTTTTATTATTTTATATTTTCTTATTTTTATCAACATGTTGATATAAATTTTTATTTAATTAAACATAAGATAAAAAATAAATATTTGTTTCTTTTCAATTTTATTTAAGAATTGATAAATATATATATATATATATATATATATATATAAAATTATAATCTTAGATAGTGTTTGTATCTATTTCTTTGGGATAAAATATATTAAATGCAACTTGTATAAAATTTATATAAAGTTGTATAATCATCAAAAAGTACAATTAAACGGAATTTAAAAAATAGATATATAAGAATCTAATAATATTATGATTTAGCATTTCGAATTTTTGGAAAAAAATATTGAAAATCATTTTTATTAATATAATGTTATAATCATAAACAAATAAAACTAAATAATATTTCAAAACTTGTAAAATCTTATTATGTTTCTAGTACTATATTATTTTATATTAAATTTAATAGATTTACTATAAGGATGATGTATAATTTATTATCATTTTCTAAGAAAATTACCTAAAACATTAACAAGCATTAAATGTAATTGTCTATGTCATATTAAACAATGGTTAAGGACTAAATGTAATTGTCCTTAAATAAGACTCTAATATTTACTACTAGAAATATAATAATATTTTACAACATTAATAGTACTAGAGTTTTTCTCCGGGCTACGCCCGGATAATTTACTTAATTTTTGTTAGAGATGAATAATATCCTAAATTTAAAAATGATATTAAAAATAAAGATTCAGGCCTATATTTTTGGAAAAATTCTATTTTATCTTATTTTGATACTATTATTTATATTTATTTTAGAAAACCATTATCTATGTTTACTTTTACTAAATGGATATTTTTACGAATATGTAAAATATGAAATTTCAATTAAAATCCAAAATACTATTTTATCCTTACTTTATAGCTATCTAAATATAAACAATTATTTATATGAATAATTAAAAAATATATAATTTTTGAATTATAGATTTTAAATTTGGAAAATTTATTAAAATTTATAATTTAGCAAAATTTTATGTTGCAGTTCAAAAAAAAATTCTGAAACTATTTTGTAAATTTTATTTATTTTTAAAAAAATCTAAACTATAGACTCTAAAATCCACCCCTAAAATATAAATCCTAAGTTTATATTAGTTAACCATAAAAATATAAATGCTTATTTCCTTTTTAAAACTAAAAAAATGTGATTAAAGTGAACATAAAAATGATATTAAGAGTGATAGTTTAAGTAATTTCTCATTTTCTTGGATATTTGAGAAATAATACTCTTCCACCAATCATTGTTTTGACAATAATGTATTATCTTTTGAGATTCATTATCAACTATTTGAAAAAGTGGTTGTCAATAATACAAAGAAATAGCAAAGCTCAAAGTAAGGTTGAGTATTTTACCCGATATCCGAACATGACCTAAAAAACCCAAACAAAAATCCGAACCGAAGTAATAAAATACTGGAATGGGTATTGAATTAAAAGAGATTGAATATCTAAACCTGAATGGATATCCAAAAATTATCAAATATATTCATACTTGATATTCTAATTTATTTCTCACATTTTATTTAAAAGATTGATATTAATTATACACATAGTTTAATATCAGATAACATACATATAATTACAGACAAAATGATTTGCTACTCACTTTAAATGCATGTCAAACTCCTTGTTTCATGCACTAATAAAAATTGCATCTAAAATTTCAAAATAATAACCAAATTGGTGTTTTTAATATACATATAGTTTTACCTCCAAATCTAAATCATTCAATCTATTAAAGTAGAATTCAGTTAAGTCAAAGATATATTTTCAAAGTTAAGAAACTTAAGAAATAAAGAATTTAGAATTTATTCAAAATCTAATTATCCAAACCCGACCCAAAATAAACGAATCCAAACTAAAATTATCTGTACCCGACCTAAAATATAGAAATACTCGAACGGGTTCTATACCCATACGTGGGAATATTTGAAAATCCAAAATATCTCATCGGAATTCGAACAGGTATCCGAACATCCATCCCTAGCTAGAAGTATCTGTAAAATTATTTCTAAAATTCTATTAGTTATAAGAGTATATATGTTTTACAAAGGCTTATAAAATCATTTATTAGAATTTTTAAAAATTTTATAAACCAATTTAAAATATATATCAAACCAGTTATAATGATATCACTCTTCTCCAAGATGAATAAATAGTTTAGTTTAGATATTTAGTTAACCTTAATTTAATTTAACTCTTAGATCTTTAGTTATTGTAAATGAATGTATGCTTTATTTTTAAGTTTAATCATATAATTTTAGTCATAATGTTTGTAAAAGTTTTTTATATTTTAATATACATATATACAGATATCCGCTTCAATACATATTCGGTTCCTAATTCTCAATTATTAAGTTTATAACAATGTAAAAATAACTTTCAAATAGATATATAAATATTAAGTTCATTTATTTTAGTTAAGAATAGGGCGTGTTTAGTATTTAAAACTATTTATCTAAAATAATTTGCATAAGTATTACATTTTGAGACATGTTTAAAAATGATTGCTTAACTAATTTATAATTTATTACATTAGAGTAAATTAGTATTAATTTGCATTATGTATATTGTTATTATATTAAAAAACTATCTACTTGTATCAAATTAAGATAAATTTGTATTTAATGCATTTAATAGTTTTACTGTATATACATTTTTAAAATACAGTATGAGTAGATATCTTGATATAAAACCTTGATAATGTGGCATTACTAATTCCTTGCCTTTATATACACCAGCGTAAATATAAATTTCTCACTTTAGAGGCTTAACTCGCTCGCTCTAACGCTCGT
>JABAYD010041262.1:0-19095 GCA_014822095.1 Diplotaxis tenuifolia | reverse complement strand
TTGTTTCTTTATCTCCTTTTATACAGTCTTTTTTGTACTCTTTCTTTACTTTTAATTTCTTAAATGTTTATCCTTCTTTTAAAGAAAGTTACGTTGGCTGTAGACTTTGTTTTTACATGGGGTTGAAAAGAAAACGATAAAACATTTATTTCCATGGTTGACACAGACAAACAAAACGACTTAGCGTCACTTTCACAAAAAAAACTTATCTATAAGGAAGGCTATTAGATTGACCAAGTTTTATGGCCTCTAAAGCTGACTTATGCATTTAACTCTATCGATTCTTTACTAATATTGCATTTCTGTGCTGGAGAAGAGAATACTTCTTAAAACATACATTTCGTGGAGCAGATAACATTGATGATCTTTTACAGAATATTCAATTTGAAAATGGAATTTTGTTTGAAAAAAGTTTAAGATTTTAAAGACAGAAGAGTTTAATAAAGGAGCTTTAAGAAGACGGGGCCACATGCAACATTACCTCTGTTATGTAACTTTGTGCTCTGTGCAGTGTGCAACAAACATCGCCACGACTCCAAGCAACCCCATTTATTATCTTTTGTCAATTTCTCTACCTTTTTGCTTATAAAATTCTATCTTTACAATGAATATGTTTCTAATTTTTAAATATTAATCAGTAGTTTTATTTGACAAAGGACAGGGTGGGGTTAGTTTAAAATTGCTGAAGATGTACATACCAGTATAATTCAATTCCAACTGCTCATTGCAGCCTTTGAACTTGGTTGAAAACATATAGCAACGGTATGGCTTTTCACGGACGTAATAAATGTTTGAGACTTATAAATATTTATAAATGTATACATATACCCTAAGAATGTTGAAAAGTAAATAAATAAATTTACTTCAATAGTTATGTTTAATGATCTTCTACTTACACCAGAGCTAGACACAAGAGCTAGCCACGCAATTAAAACATTCAAATATATATTGACGTGTTACTTTGCAAAGCAATATGCTACGTCGTGATACTATTAGAATCTATAGTTCACAAGTTTCAGTTCAGGTCAACGCGCATCACCATTGTGCTTCTCCATGCAGCCTAAAATCTAGTAATTACATCTATCAGCCCATCAAATCAGAGCAAGATGATGTTGGAAAATATCAGCTATTAACGGTAAATACAATACTCCAAATAACCAATGGAACGGTCAAGAACGCTTCATAGATCAAAGAATCACGTGGATGAATATGACTAATGAGACAAATTAAGAATTTATAAATCTGGAGTCTCTCAACACACTCTCCAACACAGAGAATGAAGGAAAAAGCTGCGTCTACGTGCCTCTAAAGAAAAATGGTCAAAGGCTACTTTTAAACTTGTCATTAGTATTATATTTTTGTTTATTGCATTTAACATTTGTGAGCAACTCTGAGGAGTGCAGTAAACTTTTGACGCTTTAAAACGTCTGGAATCGATGGAGAAAAAGACCGATGAGAGAGCTAACAAGTTTATATATTCTCTTTCTTCCTTACCATACTTTGTCTTATTATATGCTAACTGATATTCTTATTCGCTTTGTGGTTAAAGTAGCAACCTCTTGCTGTTGACGATACGAAAAGAAGTAAGAAAAAATAACTTGCTGTTTTGTTTTCTTGTTTATTGGTAATCTTGCGATGATTTAAGGAATTACGAAACTCTAAAAAGGCCATGAATGTTTGAGGTAAACACCCTGAAAAACACAGCTTTACTTGGGCTCAAATAAGGCCCATTATAAAGATGTAACTAATAATACCCCTTCCATTTGCAGTAAAATATTTGTGGGCTCGAAATTGTGCAAGGAAAGTTGATAAACTAATAATTCCAGTTAATGCTGTGAAACAAATAAATTCAACGCCGTGACTAACAATGTACTAATGACCCAATCTGGTTGATCACATGTTCTTACAAAACATGGATTTATACAAATAGATACACACCTTCTCATGCACATTCACTTTAACACCACACACAACGTTTACCGAAACTAGTAAATGATAAGCTGGCGAGCAAGAAGATTACTTTGATGGTGATGTTGATTGGGGTGGTAGTGACTTATTTTAGCTGAGATGTCAGTGGCGACGTAGACAGTTGAATGAGTGCAGACCAGCGTTGACTAAGGATCGGAGAATCCAATGCACCCATCTCTGCTTGGCTGCAACGCTATGTCTTTGTGGCCGCAAGAGCTCTCCATGGATCGGTTACTTTCGTATTTGATCCCGATCTAGCTGTTGGACTCACAAGTAAATGTGACCTAGCTTTGTGTGAATTATTCTTGTAAAAAACCATGTTAATTGTTTTTCTTTGTTAATTATTTTTCAGCAACAATTTATATATCACCAATAATAATTGTCTGCCCGAATGATAATTTATGGTAGAAATCCAATAATGCGTGGTCAAGAACAAATTGATAATTTCACAAAAATCATACAAGTATTTTGCTTTGACCGGACCACATAATGGCACTTTAGGAAATAGAGCCAATAAGCGACACCCAAAAGAAAAGCACAATCACAGATGCATATATGTTTTCACTACCCACGACGATTGTACAATACTGACACCATATAAAAATTAATAACTAAACTAATACAGTCAAAAAATTATTCCCTTACTTCTTAACCACATTATCTCTAATCCAACGAAGCCATTTAAATTCGAAATAGACGATTTTATCCCTGAACTAAACCACACATCTACACAGAAACATCGATCATACGATTATGGAGATTAGTTAAAAGAAGCATAATCAAGAAAAGCATTAACATCCGAGATTTTTTTCGTTTTAAATTCACCAAAGTTTTGTGTCAATAGGGTGAAATTAAACTCAACAAAAGTCATTATTAGGTTAATCGATCCGGTTTACTGATAACCGGAGATTCCAGAAAAAGACAAACTACAAAAGCATTTAAAAAAGGAAATAGGATAACAGAAGAAGTTTGTTCAGAAACGGAAGAATGATCAGAACCACGGACGGCTACAGCTAGACCTCTTTGTTTTCTTCCTTCTCACTCTTCTCCGCCGGGGAAACAAAGATCCAGGTGAAACCAAACGGGTCCGTCACTTTCCCTTTCACTCCACCGTCCGCTTCACCCTCGGAGACCTCAAATTTCACAGCTCCGGCGGCTACGGCTTTCGCTACGGCAGCTTCCACGTCATCGGTCTCGAGGAGTGCAGACATAGTCCCAGTCTTCACACTGTTCAACGTAACAAAATCATGTCAAATTCACTAGTTAAAAAAAACATAGAATCTATCTTAAGTGTCTTTGTAAAATAACTTTTAAACATAATCTACTCTCATATACACAGACAAGCACAAGTTAAAACCAGATCTGAAACGACATCGTACGCTAAACAAGTAAGAAACCCTAAACAAGAAGATCTACTCGCGAAACAGTGAAGGAGTACGAGGAGAAAAGCTTACGTAGAACCAGAGTGAACGGTGACGTCAGAAACAACGGTAGTCGTTCCAGCGAGCTTGATCTCAGCGGAGACAACGTGAGGGAGCTCTTGGTCAGCCTTACGCTTAGGGTAAAGAGAGTGACCAGACTCCGTCGCACCAAACACTTCCTTGTAGAAAGCAACGGCATCACCAACCTTCTGAGCCTCAACAATTAGCTGTGGCTTGTAGGCCGTGAAGGTAACGGACTTCTCCACCACAGAAGCACCATTCGCAGCAGCAACAACGTCTTCCTGAGCCATCGTTGTTATGAGAGAGAGAGAGACGAAGAAAATCTTTTGTTCGTTAGTGAAAGAAAGTAATGCAAATGGCGTGTTGTGAAGGGGAGGCTGAGGGTAGATATTTATTATGGAAGCGGAGAAACGGAATCGTTTCGTAACCTGACGAGGATTCTAAGCTGGTAATAATTATTGCTTTCACGTCCGGGGTATTTACCCTTACTTTTTCGTTTATTTACGAGCGTGTGCCCCTACTTTCCTATCGTACAGTCTATACGGCTACGTGTCTCGTCCGCATGTCGTCCTCGTTTGGAATTTTTTTATTTAGTTAATTAATATTCGAATATTATTTTAATAAAGTTAGTTTTTTTTTTGTCGACAGTAAAGTTAGTTTGTTATCCACTTTCCCATACCCAACTGCATACTGTAGATAACTATCAATAATTCTTTGTTCTTTAAATAACATTAAAGTTCTTGGGTTTAATGGATGTGCATAGTAAATGAATGTTGGGCCACAACATTTGTAATATGAACCAACTATATAGTGAAACCACATATATGGACACAAATTCTACTTGCAAAATCTTTTATTGATTGTAACAATGATATAACATCATAGTAAATGAATGCATTACCCGAGTAAATGCTGCCCATTACCTATTGAGATTGGAATGAAAACATCACACAAATGACTAAATACTTCTATTACTATCATCTTTTTGGCCAGCTAAACGATCAGATGTTGAAAGACACCTTTGTGACAGTCTCTAGAAACATTCCTCGCCTTACTGGTAAATGTTTTTTTTTTCCTGTAACGCTTTCCCTGGAACGCATCAAGTAGACCAACTTAGAATTAGAGACTTATCTTTGGTTCAGTGCCTACTAAAAGAATCTTCTCTTTTAACAGAAAACGTGTTAGTTGAGCATACTTACCCTTCCATTTTAATCCACCCTGTCTTTTTCCTTGGGTAGAAGGATCATCTTCGTTGCTAAGATCATCTACACCTTCATCTTTCCCCTGCATTACGTTTGGATCATTTCCTGTAAACTCTTTCCAGGTTTGAGAGCCACCAATTTTGTTAGAAAATTCACATGTTTTAATGATATAATGCAGCAAGCCAACTGTTGCAATGTTTGAAATTATGTTCATAAACATGATATGATGGACACAATTAGTAACTAACATGTGGAGGGCATTTTTGTAGTGAGACGGGATAAGACAGTCTCCTTAACAACCTCTAACAAGGACTTCCTCTGAGCTCAAAACACATCATATAAACCCTCTCTCTATTTTCTCCCCTTTTCCATTAAACTCCTTGTGCACAGCCAATTCCACAGCAACATTTTCAGATGCTTCATTTATCTTCATATCTCACAACTACAACACATAAGTGGACATTCCCCCATGTCAAGCCAGTGCAGCACCAAGCATTCCCATAACTAGAAAATAACAAATCTATACACGATTCTGTGAAGAGTTCCCTACTGCACCTAAGGTGTTCGACGAAATGCCAAGCTTATGGAAACCACACAAAAAGCGAAGCTCGCTCATATGATAAATACGTAAGACCAGGAGGACAAAGTATGATAAAAGTTAAAAACTGAAACATAACATAAACGCCGTCTGTGGGGATCGAACCCACGGCCACGGGATTAAAAGTCACGCGCTCTACCACTGAGCTAAGACGGCTTGCTTGCATTAACAACTACCTTCACATTATAAAAACGTTGGTTATTAATAAATGTTTGATACTCAGTATCCGGTTTCAGCTATGGGAATCTTCAGAGCTGATAAGGA
Source organism: Diplotaxis tenuifolia (assembly GCA_014822095.1). Lineage (NCBI taxonomy): Eukaryota > Viridiplantae > Streptophyta > Magnoliopsida > Brassicales > Brassicaceae > Diplotaxis > Diplotaxis tenuifolia. The sequence continues at coordinate 13,621 of JABAYD010041262.1, read as the reverse complement.
ACCATGTTGAAGAAGCATGGACAAATGATATAACGGTGTTTTATCATTCTTACTAGAGAAGTTAATTGCCTAAATAAAAGGTCCGCTAATCATATTAATAATTCAATATAAAGTTCTCATTTAATTTATGCTTATTTTCTTGATCTAACTCGTAAGATGAAAAATCCATGTATTTTATTAACCTGTGATATTTATAGTATGCTAGTAATCGACTGATTCAAGGTGGGACATGATCACTTACCAGTATATATTATTTTGATAAGTGATACTATGACGCAAGATTTGTAACCGAGACAATTGACGCAACCGCTTTGTCCGTTTTACAAAACTTGAAAACATAACAACTTTTGTCATGCCTCTCTGCGTTGCGTTGCCTTAGACGTTTGACCACCGTTCCGACGCCGTTTTAGTCTATTGGAACTTGGAAGTTTAATAACCGATTCGAGCAAAGGCGTTGATTACAACAACATCTACCACTACCATGGTTTCCATCTCTGTACAACGACCAAGCTTTTTGAACTCTCCATTCCCATCTCCCGCGTCCCGTAGATTCCGACACGGAGCTTCTCCTCAGTCCCTCGGTGACCATTGCCCGTCAGTTCCTTACCGGGTCGGATCTATCCGTCGCCGTTGTTGATAAGGCCGTTCCTTGCTCTGGAGCCACTGGTGCTGGTAAAAAGTTTCACTCTTTTTTCTTATTTTTCTGGAAAGTTGAAAGTCAAAAGCGTTGACTTTTTTTAAAACATGAAAAGTTGCGGTGTTCTTTTTTTGGGGGTTTAGGACAGGGATATATATGGATGACGCACAAGAAGCCAGGTAGTGATATATGGGACTTGGCCATGAGGAGCCATCATCTCTGGCATGAGCTTGCAGATAGCTTAACTGATCAAGGTCTTGATCCTCAAGAGATGCTTGGTTGGAAAAAGACAGGTCTTTTCTCAATCCCTCACTTTGGTCTGTTTAGAGTTTGGTTGATTTTTTTTATAAGTTGGCTCTTAGTCTAGCTGAATAGTTCCTCCGTTTAGCAAATTGAGTTCTTTACACCTTTTTGTTAGGTTCGTATTGACAAATGACAATGCTACTTTCATCTTTTTATCTACATTATGTATTGTTCAGTGTATTATTGTTGTCTGCAGGAAGCTTGCTTGTTGGAAAGACTTCTCAGGAATGTGTTGCTCTGAAGCAAAAGGTTCATCAGCTAGCAGAAGGTGGGTTGAGAGCTGAGTATTTGTCTAGCGCTGATTTGTTTCTAAAAGAGCCTGCAATCCTTGTGGATGATGTTACTGGTGCTGCGTTTCTTCCTGATGATTCGCAGTTGGATGCTCATCGTGCGGTTGCTTATATCGAGAAGGTTGGTTTGAATGTCTCTCATCTGAGTCTCTTTCTTTGCGGCTTTCTTAGTTTTTATTTCACTCTTTCAGGGTAACAGAGAGTTTGAAACAGAAGGAAGATATGCAGAGTTCTTTCATGAACCAGTTACAGGTTTAATAAGGTTTTTTTCTAATCTTTGTACACTAAAATGGGTTAAAACTCAAAAAATAAATTGTCTCTGTAAATCTTGAATGTGCACACTACTAATCATTATTCTGCTAAAGTTTTTTTAATTAGTATGTTAAATAGTATCATCAATTATTCAGGTCTGATGGGAGTAGCAAGGAGGTTACAGGTGTTCAGACATTGAAACGCAACTTGTATGGTAAGAAGGCTACTATAGTAGCTGCTGGTTGCTGGAGTGGATCTTTGATGCATGAACTGCTTAAAGACTGTAACATTTCAGTGAACGTTCCTGTGAAGCCTAGAAAGGTTCAACTTTCATCTGATGACTAATATGTTATGGCTCTGGAAATGGACTGCTTATGTATTTTTCAAAAAATGCAATGCCCTGCTTTGCAGGGGCATCTGCTTGTGGTAGAGAATTTTGATTCGTTCCATTTAAACCATGGGATAATGGAGGCTGGTTATGCGGATCGTCAAAGTGCTTCACCTCCAGTATTGGGTGTGGAGGAACGGATGCTATCTATTTCCATGACAGCTACAATGGACACAACAGGAAACCTTGTTCTCGGTAACATTTTCAATTTCATGGGTTGTTCTATTGTATGTATCTATTTACCTCATTTTTGCCATCTTTAACTGCAGGGAGTAGCCGTGAGTTTGTTGGGTTCGACACTGAAGCTGATGAGACTATCATCCGGTGCATATGGGAACGTGCAGCAGAGTTCTTCCCCAAGTTACGTGACATTTCCATTGAAGAGTTCATCCGTAACAGGAAAGTGAGAGTTGGTTTGCGCCCATACAGTAAGCTTCTAATTGCTCTATAAAATGCTTTAGAACCAGCGTCTGGAATGATCACAAAACCTTGTCGTTTAACTCATTATAGTGCCTGATGGGAAGCCAATGATAGGGTCTGTGCCTGGATTACAAAACCTGTACTTGGCAGCTGGACATGAAGGAGGTGGACTTTCCATGGTAAGTAATGACTCACCCTGTCACCCAAATGCTCTTCAAACTAATATCAACAATCAAGAACTAGATGGTGATTCTTGGTTTCTTGAAATCTTTTTAGGCTCTAGGAACAGCGGAAATGGTATCAGACATTGTATTGGGGAAACCCTCGAAGGTGGATGTTTCAGCGTTTCAGGTTAAAGGACGTTGTTGCTGAGGAAACAGAAGCAGCTCACTTTCAGTTACTAAGGGACTGAAACAGTCCTCTTGAGCATTGAGCATTGTTGTTACTCTGTTTTGGATTAGGGAATGGTCTAAATGTTTCAAAACATAATAATTGACTAACACAAAATATTGAAATCTTTATTATATGGATATCTTGAGTGTGCACAAAAAAAAAAGGATATCTTGAGTCCCTTGTATGTTTTATTGGATTGAAATTAGTTATTAACCAGGATTTTAAAAATCTGATATATTAAGAAACATATTAAAACTCTTCTAAAAACTAAATTAAATTCCCTGCACACTGCATAACCAGTCAATGGTTTCATCTCATTTTTTGTTTGTGCATATGGTATTTTTGGATTTTTACTAAAATTATCAGAAAATATCCAACAGTTTTGGTATCTACTAAAAATATATATTTATATTCATTGTATATCTGCAAAACATAAATTTGTAGTCATTAATGGGGCCATAAGTCCTTTTATGACATTAAACTATAAGTTACATAGATGTAGAAGATGAAAAGGAACACACAAATATAATCCTAAATGTTTAATAACACATATTACAAACCTCTTTTGTTTCTTCTCTATCTCTTTCTTAACCAAACTAATGGTTTACCTGTGGAAACAATCTTTACATTTCCAGGTTCTTTGCCTCCTATACTTCCCCATGATGGACATTTTGGTAAAGAGACCATAGACTTGGGTGGTCTCGAGGTTACACAAGTCTCAATCTCCAACACAACAGCACATAGAGTATGGAGAACTTATGAAGGAGGACGAGAGGACATGGGATTCAGCATCTTTGAACCTTTTAATCTTCCTGCTAACTTCTCCAAACTTGGCTTCTATGCACAACCAAACAATCAAAACCTTTTTGGTTGGATTCTTGTTGCAAGAGACGTATCTGGAAGTAGTTTGAGACCACCAGTGGACTACATTGAGGTCTGGAACACTGCATCGGTAGATATCAGACAAGACTGGCCAGCATATTTTTGGCAGCCGGTTTGTCTCAATGGATACAAATCTGTTGGTATGTTTGTCACTACGTCCTCTCAAAAGCCTCCTTTGAAACAAGACTCTATAAGTTGTGTTCGGTCAGATCTGACAGAACAGAGTGAAGCTGATACATTTGTATGGGGTTTTGAAGGAACTAGTGTTGTTAATCTGAGGCCTGTCTACAGAGGAACACAAGCAACAGGTGTGTACACAGGAACATTCAGTTTTCAACAACTATACTCATCTCCTCGTCCTTCTTTAAATTGCTTAAAGAATACAAGACCTAACGTGTTGTCTAACATGCCAAGCGAATCTCAAACCAGAGCTTTGTTTAAAACGTATTCTCCTTTGATATATTTCCATCCAAAAGAAGATTTTCTTCCTTCTTCCATCGATTGGTTCTTCACCAACGGTGCCTTGTTATACAAGAAAGGAAACGAATCAAACCCTATCCGGATACAACCAAACGGTACAAATCTCCCACAAGGCGGTTCAAACGATGACGTATTCTGGTTAGACTATCCACTCGATAAGACCACCAAGGAGAAGGTTAAGAGAGGAGACTTGACAAACACGAAAGTGTATCTACACATCAAACCAATGTTCGGAGGGACATTCACCGACATTGTCGTATGGATATTCTGTCCTTTCAACGGAAACGCGCACCTCAAGTTTCTATTCATCAAGAGTCTTTCTTTAGGGCATATAGGTGAACACGTTGGAGACTGGGAGCACGTTACGTTACGTATCAGTAACTTCAACGGCAAGTTATGGAGAGTGTACTTCTCTCAGCATAGTGGAGGTACGTTGATGGATGCATGTGATCTTGAATACGTCGAAGGTGGGAACAACCCGGTGATATACTCGTCGCTTCATGGTCACGCAATGTTTTCGAAACCTGGACTTGTGTTGCAAGGCAAGGGGAGGAATGGTTTGAGAAACGATATGGCGAGAAGTGACAAGGTGTTGGACTGTGGTGTGGGGTATGAGGTGATTGGTGGACCTTGGGGTGTGGTTGAGCCAGCTTGGACGAGCTATTTTAGGAAATGGGGGCCGAGAAAACGTTACAGTATCGATAAGCCTATTAAATCATTTGTTAAGATTTTGCCAATGTTTGTTAGGAAAAGGTTACGAAAATTTATTGGGAGGATTCCTTATGAAATTCTTGGTGAAGATGGTCCTACGGGTCCTAAAGCCAAGTTGACTTGGATTGGTGATGATAAATATTGAATTTTATTTGTTTTAATGAAGGTTGTCTGTGTATCGTGGCTATGTTTGTTTCATATCGACCTACAACAACGATTAATGTTGTTCGTTCCTTAATGAGGTGGGTCAAACACGTCGAGCCCGATAAATAATAATGTAAGTCTCTATTTTAATCAAGGGCTGAAGTCAATTAGGCAGTAACATCCGTTTTGCACTAGCTATGTCATTAACTTGGTCTGTGAAAACTTCCATTGTCCATGATGATGAGTAAACCAAGGCTACATATTTCAAATTACGCTCTTGCATATTTACGATCTCATATTCATTCTGCTGCGATGCATATGGATGATTTCAAAATAACGGACTTGTTATTTTGAACGGACTTGGTAAGTGTGATATTGTCTGAAAAAAACATTGGTATCGAGACAACTGTGTGATTGTGAGCCAACCATGTGCCCATAGAGGGATAACTGAAAAGATCCCGAGGACGAGTTAAATTGGCTAAGTAATCAATTTAGCAAACGAAGAAATTGCACCAAAACATTAATGGTCTTGGGACAGAGTGCGTTTGCAAGCAAAAACAAAACATAATAGAAAAGGAGATTTGGCAGTAGATAAAGGGCCTGGATAATCATGAAGTTTATCAGATCCAGGCGAGTGATACTGCCGATTTCTATTTCGCAAGGTTTGTTTTTAATAAATTGACTGGATCATGATAGTTTTCAATCCAACCAAAGAAGCTGAACTTGCTTTTCTTTCCAACCAAACAAAAATCTCGTTCAAAAAAGCAAGAAAGAACAATGATTATAGAAGAACATATTAGACCAGTAAAAAAAATCTTCAGAAGTTTTAATGATTTAGGAGCTAAGGGAAAGATGAGTGGCCGTTGTTGGAGAAGAGAGAAAGAGGAGAGTGTTTATATTGGGAATTAAAGAGAGGGTACAGATTAGGGTTTGCTCCTCTATATGGGCCAACTAATTTTGTCAGCCCAAAAGAAGGCCTAACACATTGGAGAGAACCAAACCACTTAGAAGATACTACCAACAGATTCACCGGTCTACAATTTACAAATTTTACAAGCAATGATTTGTTCTTCTCTAAACATCGTTTAACATAAGCAAGAATCAAGCAAGGTTGCCCGGTGAGGCTCTTTTCAAGAGACAGAGACGACAGCATCACAACAAGTGTTGCCATGTTTGGTATTTTGCACTAAGTATTTGTGAGCACAGATCATATGTATAGTAGCCAAAGTTTTGGGTGTGATGTAGCCGTGTAATTATGTAGACCGTTACTACGAAGTGAAACTAAATCCTGTCATCTACTGCAGAAGAAACTTCAGTCTGAAAACCTGCCAAGAAATCCTCCATACAAGCCTTATAAGTATCCATACCCGAAACTTTCTCAGCAATCTCCAAACCAATACTCAGCCATTTTTTAGCGGTCTCAAACTGCCCTAGCCTCACTGGCAACGCTGCTCTGTTCCAAGCTGTCATTGCAAGCCATTTACCTTCATCAGTTGGGTACTCCCCTTCCTTTAACCCAACCATGATCCTGCATGCTTGTTTATACATCTTTTGTATTGCTTCTCCATCCTCTGTATTGTGGACGCTGGATAGGGAAATCAACTTCCGGATTATGAGAGCTATGGTTGGGTAATCTGGTGAAGCAGATGCGATCAGTGCGGATAGGCATTCGTTAAGAGCAAAGGTAGACACGTCTGGGTTGGACCGTGGGCTTTGAGAAGCGAAGATTCCAAGTTGGAGAAGATAGTTGTAGTTACAAGACTTGGAGCCAGCAAAGGTCTTTACCACAAGTAGCTGGAATGCTGAATTGTTGAGCCTTCCGTGGATGTCATAGGCTGTTAAAGTGTACATGAAGATGAGTTCTGGCTCCATGATACAGTCTTTACCATCCGAGAGCAAAGAAGACATAATCTGCATTTAATAAAACATCAGTGAACCAAAATGTTTAAGTAAGTAATGGTTTCATCATGTAGCAAAGAGGAGGATAAGACCTTTCCGGCTCTCACTAGCAACTCTGCAGCGAGTTTCACTTGGGTTTCAGTCAGTGTGCTCTTGTTTTGCTTCTCCAAAGCAATGATAGCGGTAACACTTAATACTAGGGACCTTAAAATCATCACTGTGTTTTCTCCAGACTCACCAGTATCCAAATAGCTGTAAAATTCTGATGCCAGTCTACAGAATTCACCACAGAGCTCATACTTCTTTGCACTCCCACACCTTGACCCAAGATTCCAAGAAGTCAGAGCAAACCACTTCTGTTCTCGCTTTCCAGTTTCTCCTGATCCAAAGAAACACTCTGTCCCAAGCTTAGATGCTCTGCTCTGAGCTTGCAACATAAAGTCAAGAGCTTCTGTTTCGCTGCCAACGTTTTGAGTCAATATGGTGACTAAGGTGCGGAAGACAACGACCTCTGTGGTTGGCATGGTTTTCCCTGAGGTATAGAAACTGAGGAACTTGGAGAGAGAAGCAACAGCAACTGAAAGCGCTTGGCAAGAGATAGCTTCATGCGCTGCAAGTGACAGATAATGTGGAGAAAAATCAAGGCAGGACAACATTGCATCGATCTGACCGATGGCATTACTGTGCTCCTTCCTCTGCAGGTAGATCTTGAACTGCAGGAATCAGAAGGAAACATAAGTTGCTTACAAGGTTTTTGTCAAACAATCTCCAAACGTCTTAGGGTAGACCATAAAAATGGAACTGTTTCAATCACTGAGGAAAAAACATATTCACCTTGAGAAAAGAGCAATGAACATTGGGCTCAAGCTGCAGAGACAGATATCTAGTTAGCAATCCAAAGTTGGAAAATCCAGCTAATAGAACCACAGGACAGAAAAGATTTCTCTTACAAATGTACCTTTTCAGCTTCTTCTATGTATTCATGAGCTCGATCTAGCTGAGAGAGTCCGAGGTAGCAAAGACACAAAACCCTGAAGCCTTTGGCTCTAAAAACTCTATTCTCTATATCATGTGGAATATAGAGCATTGATTTCTCAAACATCTCTGCGCTTGTCTCAAAATCTTTACCACCGAAATGAGCTGAAGCACTGCAAACATCAAATTAGATCACTTAGTAAACTAGAAGGCAATACATACAAACAGAAACGCAGCAGTGTAAGCAGTAGAAAAAGCATACCTGTTCCACAGAACAGAATGTAATGCCTTCCTCTCCTTACTCACTGCTTCACCAGCAAAGAGAGCAACAACCCTCTCGTCTGATACAAGCTGAGCCACAACATTCGCTCTAATCCTCGAACCACTATCTCCTCCCCTACTCTCTCCAAGAACCCGATGAGCCACTCTAAGCGCCGCCTTTGCACTGACATGACACCTTCCAAGCAAACCCAAGAATACACCTTTCGCAGTTTCTGCTCCAGCAGTCCCCACAACTTCAAAATAAGCCTCCACAGCAGATACCCACACTGCCTCTGGAATGTCTTTGTTTCCCACCATACCTCTCAGCTCTTTCTCCGCCTCGTTAAACTTACCAAGCCCTAACCAAGCCTTCATCGCCAGCACAGGTAACGAAGCGTGTTGATCTGCTCCTCCATCACTCCCGTTTCCTCCATTCCTGAGAACTTTCACGCATTTTATCACACTCTCAAACTCTCCCTTTTGCAAATGCACTGCTGATATGAAACGCAGAGTTTTGATTCTCATGCTCGTGAACTCCATGGTATCTTGCCGAGTCTTCGCAGTACCCAGCCCCTTCTCACAAAGCTCCAGCGACTCATTCATGAGCCTTAGAGCATCGTTTAAACTGCAATCATCATCCTCTCTCGACAAGGCGCTTTTACCAAACGCCAGCAACTGATTCGATAGCGACTTATAATGATCCGGTGAGCCAAACAGCATCTTCTTCGCTCGACTGAGCAGCGTCACCGCCAGATTCCGATCGGAAACCTCCCAGGCGGTTCGAGATCGCGCTAGGTTTAGATCAAGAAACAGTTTCCTTTCACCTGCGTCGGTGATTCTCGCGGTATCGATCTTCGAGAGGATCTCCGTGGCTCGCTCGAAGCAATCGGAGGCGAGATCGAATTTTTTGAGATCGTGCCATACGAGACCCGTTCGATAGTAGAAGAGGGAGGACTTAATCGTCGGAGACGGAACTCCGGTGACTTCTCCGGCGAGAAAGAGCATATCGGCGGCGACATGTCTGAGATGCGCGATGCTCTCGGCGGAGGGTGAAGAGGATTGGAGTGCGGCGGCGTTGGAGAGATCAACGCAGGCGTTCCAGAGGCGGAAGCTGAGCTTCCATACGATGAGCTTGAAGGAGTTACCGGGGAAAGGAGCGAGTTGACTCAGGCGAGTTAGGGATTGTCTGAGGGAATGAGGGAGAGCTTGTGGTAGCGGCTGATCTTTGGGAATGGATTCGGATTGTTGGATGAGGAGTTCGATCTCGGAGAGGAGAGGATGGTGAGTGTGAGACTCGGTTTCACGGTGAAGCTGGCGGTAGTCCGGCGTGGAGATCTCGGCGATTCTCATCTCGAACTCTTACTATTTGGCGGGAGATAGCAGAGAGAGAGATAATTAGGGATCGAGAATGAAGATATTTCAAAATTCAAAAAGTAACACAAACTTTTGTTTATTACACTAATAACGGGGTCAGTATTGTAATTACAACCTCTTGATGTATTAGTTTGTTATTTCTTTTGGACAGCAAGAAACAAAAAAAAAATGGAGTAATTTCTTCAAATAGCACTTAAAAACATAGTCCAAAACCAGCATAAAAAAACATTAAATATCATTTGTAATAGTATAATATTTTATTACGGTCTAGTGGTTAGATTTAGTTTTTATGAAATTAAATTTTAAGATTTAGAATAATTTAACCATTTATAGTTTAAATAAATACAATTTAAAGATTTTTCTACTTTTTCTTGTAACAAAAAGATTTTTCTACTTATATGTGATTTTTATGATATTTTTTTTTAAATATGTTATTTTGGAGGCTTAACCAAAACAATACAACATAGAAAATATAATTAATAAAAATTCTTGAGTACTATTTTTTTTGGGTTTTGAGTAGGGTTGATCCTTACAAAATACTAAAACCATCCTTACACAACAACAACATCAAAGGAAAAGGACTAGTAGGAGAGGAGGGGTTAAAGAGCTGCCACAAGTTAACACCATAGAACAGAGAGAGAGAAAGTCACAGTCACATTCACCATCACCTTTTTTTTTAGCCACTTAGTGAAAGTAAGGAGGAGGAGGAGCCTGGTATTGATAACAGTTCCCATAGAAGTTCCCGTGAGGAGCAGCAGCTGGACTGAAAGTGTAAGTCTGTGGAGGAGGTGGAGGTTGTGCTGCCATGATTGGGCCGTTAAGGAATGGTCTGTTGTCATACACATACTGAGGATACCTCTCAGGGATGACTCTACCATATCCTGTCTTGTTGTTGTTGTTATTGTTGGTGTTGTGGTTGTCAGTGACTCGGGGTTGAGCACCACGTGGTCGTTTTGTCTGAGGCTTTGTGGGTTCTGTTGCTCTCTTTTTCTCTGCTTTGGCCTTCTCCAGCTGGAGGATCCGTTTTTGAAGTGGCTCAACTGGGTACTGCTCTTCCAGGTTATGCTCTTCCACACACTTGACCACGGCTTTAAGACCTGTAAGCTCCCTCTCATTGAACTCGTCCTGCATTGTACACATATAGTCATGATAATCTGAGCCTTAAGCTTGCGTTAGCAAGTAGTATGATGGATATAATACGCCTAAGTAACTAATAACCAATGTATCGGTTTCAAGTTTCAAAGGGCTTAGAGCTCTGAAGTAAAAGATGTCAGCTAACTGAACAAAGCTCAGAGCCAGATGCTCGAGAAAAGATAGTAGCAAGTTCAATAAAAGATGAGAACACTCGTTCTCTGCAATGTGCATTATATCAACACAATAATGTATGATGCAAGTTCTCAAGTAAGGGAACACTAGCCTGAGCAGCAGCTGATGCATTGCCAGATCTCCTTGCCTCCGTCAAGTAAGCCTTCAGTAACTCGACAGGTGGGAACTCTTCTGTGAGTTCAAACGCAAATGCCAAGTTCACTGCATCAATCTGTTTCCCACTGTTCACGAGAACTTCAATCACACCTACAACAGTAAGGAATGGTGCACATCAAAGATCCTTGACCAATCCAAACATCAACCTTCATATCAAATGTAAGAGAATAGCCATATCTTTAAATATTTAAGAGAACAAACCAGGCATTTTTTCAGACAATCCAAGAGACCGGCAAAGCTCAGCTGCCTGACGGCGACGTGAAACCATAGGGATCAGCTTCAGTATCTCATCCTCTTTAAAGTCAGAAACAATACCAAAACTGGCCAGTAGCTGCAAGAACGCATGCGCCTCCAAAGAGTTACCATTGCAAGCATCCATCTCAAGATTCCCCAGCAATGGATTCCATCCTTCTGCAACATCTTTTGCTCTCTGCTTAACTTCTTCAGAGAGAACAGCAGCAAGAGAGTTTCTATCCAGACCAGATAACAGTATGCTAAGACACTCCATCAACATGATACATGTCCTGCGCATTCCCAAGAGGTTACCGTCTTTCTTCCCATCAGCGTTTGGTGCCTCCATGGGGTAAAAACCTTCCAGAGAATCCAACACTAAGCTCGCCGGGTTTGCAGCAGCCTTGAACGCCGCAGGGATCTCCTCCTTAAGTGACGCAAGGTTCTTGCGGTTGTCTGATACAAACTTATGGAGCCCTATTGAGTCCATATCCCCGCACAGTTTCAGTAACTGTGGATAAGCCTTAATCACAGGTGAGACCTCAGCCTCCTGCACAGTACCATCAGGATTCTCATCCGTACCATCAGCAACAAAGTCATTCGGTGAATCTTCTACACGTTCACCAATGGGATCATTGTTGTACTTAACCAAAGCATTGTTGATTGCAAACACAGCTGCGTCTCTCTTCTTCTGAAGCCTTTCTAGGGATACCTTCTCCTTGGCCTCAACAGCTGCTTTCTTCTTCTCTAGTAACTCTTGAGCTTTCCTTGTTTTGGTTTCGTACTCTTTTTCTTGATCTTCGAGCTCGTGAAACCGTCTCTTCAGGGACCTCTCGAGACCATGGAAATGCTCCTCGAGTTCCTTCCATTTCAGATTGAGTGTTACGGCGCGTTGGCTTTCGAGTTCAGCAAAGGCCTTTTGAAGCTGCTGAATCTTGGATGATGTAGAGTCCATGAGTGAAGCAACTGACCTAGTATCCTCCATAGCTAAAGAATATGGAAATTTAAGTATGAGATAAAAGTATTGAACAAATAAAAACAAGTATGAAAACAAAAAAAACATTTACATGGATGAATATAATAAAGAACAAATTAAGATTCCAACACTAGAGGCCAGAGAATCTCAATACTGGATAACAAACTTACATGTCAGAACTACAAAATATTCACTTTACCATATTGAAGAATAAAGTATCCACTTATATATAGGAAGCATAAAAGATTCAGACACAAAAAGGTTACCAAATTTAAACAAGTCCAGACTCCAAGCTGTGAAGCAGAGCTCCAAAGTATTCCAAACAACTACAAAACAAATGATAAAGACCAGGGGAATAAAGATTAGTCAAGACTATCACAGACTTCAGAGTCCAGTGACATCTTCCCTTGTTAGAGAAAAAGACAAAACAGCAACTGTACAAATGATAGTAGACGACTGTGTAAGAAAATGCGTTGCTTTAATCTGAACAAGAACGAAGCTTCCAAGCGAGTAAAGACAAACGAACACGATTCAAGAAAAAAAAAACTATATTTCTAGTGTTAGTCACAGAGACAACTCATTCTCAACTAGTCCAAAGATTCAACCGGCTGATTCAATGATTCTGATATATCCATCACACACGCGATCTTCGAGAGCAAAATTCAAAGTCTAAGCAGAAAAAAATTCGATAAAGGGAGCAGCAATAAGGGAAAAAACAAACTATACCCGGAGAATCAGATGAAGTAAGAAAAAAGATGAGAGATGTTCAGGAAGCACCGGAAGATGATGGATCCATCTTGAGCGATCGAAAATTATTGGGTAGGCGAGAGAGAGAGAAAGAGGAAAGTGAAAATACCTAAAGGCTGCGAGGAAGGAGAGAGAGAGAGTAAAGTTTTAAGGGAGGCAAAAGCAAAGTGATTTTGTAAATGACACTTTCTTTCTTCCTTGTCTTTTTTTTTTACACCATGAGAGAGATTGAGTGGTGTGGTGGCTCATTCTACACCATTCGGCTCAACGAGACGACCAGAGAGGCTGGAGTCAAGAAGTGGGATTGTCCTTTAAAGTTGTATTTCTTCGCTTTGGCACGTGAGTCTGTCTGAATCTGCCGGAAACTTGACTTGCTTGTAATTTACTCTTTACCATTTACTTTTTTTTTTTTGCTTCCTATGTTTTGGTATCTTCACTCTCTATGTGTCATTCCGGGAGAAAAGTGTCTATTTCTACCCAAACAATTTTAATCGTGTCAAATATAACCCGGACTTTCGGTCAGTGCCAAATACGACCAAAAGTACGTTATAATTCAAAAAACTATCTGAACTTTTTAAAACGTGACTAAACCTACATTGACCGTAACAGAAGTTAGTCAAGCGTTAAAATGATAAAACAACGTCGTTTTGATTTCATTATTTTTTAAAAAAATATGCACTTTCTGGGCTTTGAACCCGTGCCTCGCCACTCTTTAAAACGGATACATTAACCACTAGACTAAATAACTTTTTTAAATAATACTAAATATATGAAAT
>JABAYD010041212.1:0-12904 GCA_014822095.1 Diplotaxis tenuifolia | reverse complement strand
AAAAAAAAAATTAAACAAAAATCAGTTAATCATCGATCCTGAAAGTAAAAGGCTGAATTTAGTTTTTGATGAAGAATTCTATGGTAGAGTAGTTATTTTGGATATATTTTCAGTGGTGATTCATTAAAAAACTATTTCAAATTCTTCTTATTTTCTCATACTTTTTTAGTAGTTCTCGGTAATCTTGAGTTTATATCAATGTTAAAAATAAAACGTTACGCTAGAAGGCGGCATATTCTTTGTTGCAAATGCATGTGTTATGTGTTTATTTGTATATACATATATATATATGATGCGTTACATATCGAATATTCAAACAGATCATGACTGATCCTGATGTTCCTGGACCTAGTGATCCTTATCTGAGGGAGCATTTGCACTGGTAACAGAAATCTCCTTTCAGTTTTTGTTAAGATACATGTAATTTATCGTTTATGCATAAAATATACGACATTTTTTTGTAATGATCATTCTCAGGATTGTTACCGATATCCCAGGGACAACCGACGTGACATTTGGTAAGTCATATTTACTATACAAATCAAACAAATGATATAACATATAGCTATGCGTACTTTATTGGTTTCATATATGATCCAAATTTGTAACCTAATAGTTTGTACTAATGTCATGTACTACTAGTTATGATCCACGTTTTTACTAATAGTTTAAATTCAAGTTTCATATACATGTCAATTTAATTTAGTATAAAAATAACTACATATATACTTATGCACTGTTAATAATTAGTTTCATATGATATGGACTTGTAATATTTTATTTGTATTAGTGTTATCGTCGTGTTATATAAGCTGGTTTGCATTAGAAAATGAAGGTGTGAGAAGTTATATACGACAAAAAAAAAAGAATAAGTTTCATATACATATGTCAACTGATTTTCATATAAAAATACAAAACAGGAAATGAAATAATAGGCTACGAGATGCCGCGGCCAAACATAGGGATCCACCGATTTGTGTACTTGCTTTTTAAGCAGAACCGTAGAGGAAGTGTGGTTTCTGTGCCGTCTTACAGAGACCAATTCAACACTCGAATGTTTGCACATGAGAATGATCTCGGTCTCCCCGTTGCAGCAGTTTTCTTCAACTGCCAGCGTGAGACCGCCGCTAGACGCCGTTGAATGCCTTTCGCCACCACCTAACTAGCTTTCTCCGTTCCCGGACAATATCGGTTGTTCCATCCACTCTACATCTTAATAACGGGAAGCAGCTCTATAGTATCATGTTTATATATGTGTGTGTTGTACTGTTTGTGATTTGAATAAACTTGGATTTTCTTGTTACAGTCTATTTAATATTTGATGGATATATTTTGGTCTTCTGATGTAAATATATACACATACATAACTGATATTTCGTATTATAGACAATACCCGATGTATTAACATATAGTAGTACCAGTACTTGAATCCTCTATATGGATATTTTAAGGTAACTTGGCGGTTAATTTCATGTGTAGATATGCTTAAAATATCAGCTTATATATTAATTAGACTTCAAAACAATACAGTATGTGCTAGTTTTTGTGTTTCATACTGGATTTGTGAAACACAAAGTTTGACGTTAGCGAGCAAAAAAAAAACTTAGATTGACTTGCATGTATCAAATCAAAGAATTGCGGGTTGATAACTGATCATTTGGTAGTTAAAAACATGTGGACATATGAGATGCGATTACCAGGAACGGATGTGCGCCCTACAAATTTTTCTTTTTCTTCAGTATAAGTTAATTTATCAAATATCATTAGTTTAGTGAAGAACAATGTAAAAATGCCTCCATCAAAAAAAGTTTTTATGTTGTTTTTAGTATGGTGCCCCGATTAAAAATGATTCTAGATCCACCCCTGCCGATGACTACTACCCCAAATGTAAAGAGGAGCATAAAACAATAAACCATGTGATTTTTAAATACCTACCTATTAAGGCTACTTCCACTGTACAAATATTTTGTAAGCATAGACTTGTATACGGAATGTTTTTCTGATGCGCATCAGTTAGCTCAGTTGCTCTATTTGGTTCACTCCAAACACGATATTTTTCCTCAGAATATCAGGCACGTTCATGTGGATTTTTTTTAACTTTATAAAGATAATTATCATTTTGAAATTTCCAAATACATCTAATCAGGCAAAGATTAAAAAAAAATTGATCATCTTTCAAATACTGAATGTTATTTTTCCTCTAAAAAAATCTATCTTTATGTATATATATATTTGATTAAACAAAGGCTAATGGTCTTAGATGATAGTGCACAAAATTTTATATGGTACACCTTTTCGTATATGGTAAAAATTATGGAAAAGAGTCAGGAAAATATAGCTGAGACTAAAAACGTGCAGCCAATTCTCTACGAATCACAACCAACAAAAACGCGTCAAACGTTTCCTCGTTACAAGTCAACGCTTCATCGTTATACAAGTCAACTCTCTGTTGTTTTCTAGACCTTTTCGTCCTCATCGTCAAATTCATCGCTTTCATTATATTCATCCGCTCTTACCTTTTCAACACCAATCGATCGAGAAGGAATCGTAAAACCCTAAGTTATGTACAGCAATTTTTTCAAGGAGCAAGCGATCGAGTACGTGAAGCAAGCCGTACAAGAAGACAATGCCGGAAACTACAACAAAGCCTTCCCTCTCTACATGAACGCCCTCGAGTACTTCAAAACCCACCTCAAGTACGAGAAGAACCCTAAGATCCGTGAAGCCATCACCCAGAAATTCACCGAGTATCTCCGCCGCGCCGAGGAGATCCGCGCCGTTCTCGATGAAGGTGGACCCGGTCCAGGATCTAACGGCGACGGAGCCAAGCCTAAGAGTAAGCCCAAAGACGGAGGAGGAGATGGCGAGGGTTCTTCAACTGCCAGCGTGATACCGCTGCAAGACGCCGTTGAATGACTTCCGCCACCAGCCTAACCAGCTTTCTCCCAGACAATATCTGTTGTTCCATCCATTCTACATCTTAATAACGGGAAGCAGCTCTATATACTATCATGTTTATATGTGTGTATTGTACTGTTTGTGATTTTAATAAACTTGGCTTTTCTTGATAACGGGAAGCAGCTCTATATATTATCATGTTTATATGTGTGTGTATTGTACAGTTAGTGATTTGAATAAACTTGGCTTCTCTTGCTACACTCTATTTAATATTTGATGGATATTTTTGGTCTTTTGATGTAAATATATACATATACACAACTGATATTTCGTATTATAGACATACCCAATGTATTAACATATAGTAAGTAGTACCAGTACTTGAATCCTCTATAATATAGGAGATGAGTTATATGGATATTTTAAGGTAAATTGGCTGTTAATTTCATATCTAACTTGCCTATAACATCAGCTTCTACATTAATTAGAGTTAAAAATAATACAGTATATATATGTGCTTATTTTTTTCGTTTCAACTTTAATTAATAGTTCATACTGGATTTTATGAAACACAAAGTTTAACGTTAGCGAGCAAAAAAAACTCTGTTTGACTTGCATGTTTTTAATCAACGAATTTGTGGTTTGATAACTGATCATTTGTAGCAGTTGATGATTAAGGGTGGTTTGATAACTGATAATTTGGTAGCAGGGCCGAATCTAGGTTGATGATTAAGGGTGCAAGTGCACTCAGTATAGTTAAAATCTGTAAGTTTTTACATGAGACAAGTAACAGACAAGTTGGCTAATTCGGTAACGGTGTTCAATTTCCTCCTAAACCATTTCCCAATGTTTGGTAGTTATTAGAACACGTATAACTTCAAATCTGAAGAAAATGAACTCTAGGTATTTATAAATATAAATTATATTTTTACATAGAACTTCAAATAAAAAATTTATATTTTTTATATTTCGGTCTTTATAATTACATATCATATTTATAATTCTTAATTTTTTTGATGTTTATCGTTTTAATCCTAAAATTAATTATCATATAAATATTTCAAAATTATTTTTATAAACTTAATTTTGACACATATTTATATTAAAAACATCAAGATGAGATTTAAAATACTTTAGACAACAACAATATAACAAGACTTAATATGATATTTTGTTTGTAGTTTAATTTTTAATTATATATATCTACTTATAATTTTATTTTTAGTGTAACATTTTATTAATTAATCTTGCTGCAATATTTTTATATATGTGTTAATTTTTTATAAAAGTTCTATGCATTTGAGTTAGTTATGATAATATAAAGACCGTAGTATAAAATACAAATATTTTAAAATTAAGTTTGAAATTTTACTTTTGAAACATAACACTCTTAAATTTCAAATATAGAGTTTTGCAGATTTTAAAATAAAGAGTATTTTCGGAGATGATTTAAGTATTAACGCTACAAATTTGTACATAGTCCTCTGCACCGTCTAGATCATTAGTCTTTGTTTAATCGAATATATACATAAATATATATCATTTGTTTTAGAGGAAGTGAATATTTGAAAGATGATCAAAACATCTTTATCTTTGGCTGATTGGGTATATTTGAAAATTGCGAAAAGATAAAAACTTTTTTATAAAATTAAAAGAAATCCACATGAATTTGTCTGATATATTAAGGGAAAATGTCGTGTTTGGAATGAACCAAATAGGGCATGTTTGGAATGAACCAAATATAGCAGGTGATCTCACATCAGAAAAACATTCCGATACAAGTCTATGCTTACAAAATATTTGTATTGTGGATGGTTTCTTGATGATACACATTTAGTAAAATATTTGATGGATTATATGAAAAATTGGAAAATACAGCAATTATCTAAGACTAAAACGGCAAGTGTTCTCCATGTCATTCAACAAAACGCTCAGCCAATTATCCACAACCAAACTAAAACGCGTTAACGTTTCATTGTTATATAAGTCAACGCTCTGTTGTTTCTAGACCTCTTCGTCAAATTCATCGCTTCCACTATATTCATCCGCTCTTCCTTTTCACCCCCAATCATCTCCGATCGTTCTTCTCATCACCGTCTCAAGGCTCCTCCCGATCCTTGATCCTACCGATTCCAATTCCTTTCCCCACTTAAATCAACCAAAATAGCAATCGAATCGTAAAACCCTAAGTTATGTACAGCAATTTCAAGGAGCAAGCGATCGAGTACGTGAAGCAAGCCGTACAAGAAGACAATGCCGGAAACTACAACAAAGCCTTCCCTCTCTACATGAACGCCCTCGAGTACTTCAAAACCCACCTCAAGTACGAGAAGAACCCTAAGATCCGTGAAGCCATCACCCAGAAATTCACCGAGTATCTCCGCCGCGCCGAGGAGATCCGCGCCGTTCTCGATGAAGGCGGACCTGGTCCCGGATCTAACGGCGACGCGGCGGTGGCGACGAAGCCGAAGAGTAAGCCGAAAGAGGGAGGAGGAGACGGTGAGGATCCGGAGCAGTCGAAGCTCCGAGCTGGGTTGAACTCTGCGATTGTGAGGGAGAAGCCTAATATTAAGTGGACGGATGTTGCGGGACTTGAGAGTGCTAAGCAAGCTTTGCAGGAAGCTGTGATTTTGCCTGTCAAGTTTCCACAGTTCTTCACTGGTGAGTATGAAAAGAGATCTCTTTATGGATTGGGTTTTGTTGATTGATTCTACTGTTTTGTTTTAGGTAAGAGGCGGCCTTGGCGAGCTTTTCTGCTGTATGGGCCGCCTGGGACGGGGAAGTCTTACTTGGCTAAGGCTGTTGCTACTGAAGCTGACTCTACGTTTTTCAGGTACGAGGATGTTTAAAAAAGTGTTAACTTTGGCACTAGGATTATATGATAGTAGCAGTGTCTTAGCTCCTTTGTTTTGTATTTGGATTAGCTTGTGGTATTTTGAGATTGGTTTGCGTAGGGGGTTGTTCTTGAATTGCTCTCTATCTAATATTACTTATAGCCTTATAGGTTCTTGGTTGTGTTTGCTCTTGGTTTATATGTAATGCTTGCTTTCATGTTTAGCTGTATTTTGGCATATAGTTGGAGTAGTCTTTGCTATCCACAAGCATCTGCAGCTAGATTTGGAAACTTATTGCGTGGTCTTTGGTAGAATCTAAATGTCCTATAGGAGAACAATGCATGTTGTTTTGGTTAGGCAAGCGCACAGATCCGTAAGTGTAAGGGGGCTACACATTCTTCTTTTACTTGGGCTTGCATGACAATCTAGATCACAAAGATGGGACTTTCTAGGCTAGCATCTGGGGCTGGGGTATTGGGTTTTGATTCATGGCTAGCTATGTACTTTATTTTTGTTGTTTTACTATTTCATCGTGTGTTTATAATTGGAAACAAGTGATAGCTTAAGAAAAGTTGTTTCCTTTTTACCTCCCAACCATCAGCGTGTCTTCATCAGACCTGGTCTCCAAGTGGATGGGTGAAAGTGAAAAGCTAGTATCAAACCTTTTCGAGATGGCCCGGGAAAGTTCTCCATCCATTATTTTCGTTGATGAGATTGATTCTCTGTGCGGTCAACGTGGAGAAGGAAACGAGAGCGAAGCTTCAAGACGTATCAAAACAGAGCTTCTTGTGCAGATGCAGGTGTGTAAAGCTTAACCCAACTGAACACTCTTTAAACATTTCTTCCGTTTACTTATTTCTTTTTATTTCAGGGTGTTGGGCACAGTGATGACAAAGTACTCGTGCTTGCAGCAACCAATACACCTTATGCCCTTGATCAGGTAAAAGGTCATAAGAGTGGATTGGTTTTATATTTTCTTGGCAAGTGTGGAGAATTACTAATTAATACCATGTTGGTTTCAGGCTATCAGGCGACGTTTTGATAAGCGTATTTATATTCCTCTTCCAGAAGCCAAGGCTAGGCAGCACATGTTCAAAGTATAAAACTTTCATTACCTTCAAGTTCCTCAAGTAAAATTATTTAAGAGAACAGAATCCTTTTTACTAAAGATATATGTGTGCCTTGTGCAGGTCCATTTGGGAGACACGCCTCATAATTTGACGGAAACTGATTTTGAATATTTAGGGCTCAAGACAGAGGGGTTCTCTGGTTCTGATGTGTCCGTTTGTGTAAGTAACTCGGTCCTAGTAGTTTGTTATTTTCTACAGTTTGCGTCTAAGTAAGCATGTATCTTGAGAATCTTTATGTTTCTTGCAGGTAAAAGATGTTCTGTTTGAGCCTGTTCGCAAAACTCAGGATGCAATGTTCTTTTTCAAGTCACCTGATGGCACATGGATGCCATGTGGACCTAGGCAACCTGGAGCCATCCAAACCACAATGCAAGATCTAGCAGCTAAAGGCCTTGCCGAAAAGGTAATATATACACATCAAAAGTTTATATTTATGATTTTAAATCCTTCTGCATCTTCTCTTAAATTTGCTGGAGGACGCATTTAACTTTTAGCTTTTGGTCCTGAGATAACTTTATTCTGCATTCTATTGGGCTTATCATACTTAGTATATTGATTTATGTAACTATTGAGCCTTGGGTGCTTTTAAAGTAAAGACTGAATCGTGTCTCTTTACAGATTATTCCACCACCAATCACCAGAACCGATTTCGAGAAGGTACTTGCTAGACAAAGGCCAACAGTGAGCAAATCTGACCTTGACGTCCATGAGAGATTCACACAGGAGTTTGGAGAAGAAGGTTAATTGATTTGTCATTCCATTTATATACTTCTGAGTTCTGACTGTCATCAGTCTCTTCACTTTGTTCTTATGTACTGGAAGGAAACAAATCTCAAACCCATGTTTGATTCGATCCCAAAACATTGCTCATTTGCTTTATTTCTCGAAAATATGTAAAAATGCTTTAAATTTGAACAATGATTTCTTCTATTACTGTCACCAGAAGCCCCCGCATGAGCAAACTCCATCACTATGACTACTAATGTGATAAGTCATGAGATGTCCAACTACAATTTTTCTTCCTTCAACCTCATGCAATCATTTCAGTATAATACGCACAAGCCCCTAAACTCATCGAAGCTAAACAATATACAACAACGTTCAAGAAAGTTTCATCTAGAATCCATGCTAATTTTTGCATCCATTGGAAAAATACACATTTCAGTTTCTCATAATTATAATACTAATATTTTACTATAATTTTAAATTAAACCAATATTAATATATAAGTTAACTGATGGATAACAGATAGATAGTTTTTTTTCCAACAACTAATACATAGATAGTTTTATACGGCGATTTATAAAAATAGTGACTAGAAAATATAATATACAAACTTGTTAATTAGTATTCTAAATGATAATGTATTTGATTTATTAAAGATAAAGATAAACCAACTGCTATAGAAAATATAATAGACAATTTTTTTAATTAGTATTGTAAATGGTAAAGTAATTGATTTATTGGTATTAAAGATAAAGATAAAGATAAACCAATTGCCCTAGACAATATAATTAAAAAAAAACTTTTTTAATTAGTATTCTAAATGATAATGTATTTGGTTTATTAAATATAAATATAAAACCAACTGCTAATTTGTTTTTGTTTTTCGCAAGGACTGGTTTTGTTCTATATTGACAATTCATTGGATTTGTTTGTCACAACCACTCTTTTTATTGATAATAAAACATTACATTTCAGAATACAAGAAAGGATGATATAACAGCTTCAAAATAAGTAGAGGAATTGAAGCAAAAAAACACACAAAAGTACAATACAAATTTGTAAAATATATAAAGAAAAACCATTTTTCAAGTCCAATAACATTCTCCATCTCCTTGAGAATCAAAATTCTGATTCGCCACCAAGGAAGCCGCCTCCCATGATGGACGATATACCACTGTCACCTGCTCCACTGTTAACGTCACTACCATCGCCGATGAGCAAGTTCATTGCCAAGCCTTGACACAAACCCTGCACCATTTGATTCATCATGGGGTTTACGTTAGGGCCATTAGGTCCATTGGGTCCTCCATGCTGCCCATTAGGTTGTCTGTTGCCCCTATATCGTCCTCTATTCCCCCTTTGTTGGACTGATCTACCCATAGTTCTTGGTTGAGTACTATTTGCTCCTTGGTTCATGTTTCCACCACGCCCATACCTGCCCGTTCTCCCCCGCCTGTTGTTCTGACCATACTGGTTCTGGTTACTCATTCCTGGTCCGCCAACCGGTCCAACCATGGATGAAAACTGGTTATTGGGTTCATCATTTAAACCATTGTATTGTGAATCATCCATAGTCTCATAAGACTCATCCTCATTATACATAGACTCACTTCCTCCGGTGAAATCGCTATAGCACTCAAAGTCATTTTCACCATAAGTTTCATCATATGTTTGATCATATCCATCATCTTCGAAATCACCTCCATCTTCGAAGTCATCTCCGGCTTCGAAGCCACAATCACCTTCGTCCCCATAAGTATCACCATATTCACCAGCATACACCTCATTTCCATAGACTTCGTTGTAGTTATTGTTATTGCCACCATTGTCAATTATATTGGATGGTCCACCACTAGGTCCATTAAATCCTTGAGGTCCTGCAGCTAGATCACGGGGCCTATTATACCCAACAGGTGCCCCGGCTCTTGCTGCATTATTGCGTACATTCTGCGCCCTTCTATTTTGAGGTCCTCTAGGATTTTCGATTGGATTCTTGGACCCTTGAAGCCTACCTCCACGCCCATTACGGCCCATATTATTGGACCGAGGGGCGGGACTATTAGGACTCGAGTTTTGCCTCCTACCGCCACCGGGCCCTCGGTTCGTACGAACTGACATTGGATAAAGATCAGCCTGATCAGGCAAATCATTAGTCTGGCTACGAGCATCACTGCTACCACCAAATTCACTCTCGCTATACGCAACTTCATTGGCATCATCACCATAAGCCACAATTTCAAGGCCGTTACCATCAACGTCTTGTTCCTCGTCATTAGCCTCACCATCTTCGTTACCTTCAAACCCATTAGCTTCATAATCAATCTCAAGATCGACTTCACCATCAAACTCTTCGTTCATTGCACTACCATCGTAGACACTCCCTTCCATTGACCCTTGGTCAAAACTTTGTCTTGCAACTTGACCAATAACTTCACTCGGTGTAATAGGCCCATTTGGACCATCAAAAGCCGAGTTGTTGTTCTGTCTTCTTGGTCCCTTGACAGGACCGTTTTGACCTATAGGCCTGTTGAGATTACCAACGGGCCTATTAGGCCTGGTAGGATTATTCGCAGGCCTATTGAGCCTATTCATGTTCCCTGGTCTAGGCCTATTATTGTCTTGATGATGAGGATGACCGGCATGAGGAGCATGGGGAGTAGGTGCAGAACTACTATGTTGAAGGAGGTTTGGATGAGGAGCACTGATGCAACCGATATGAGCATCGAATTCGCAAGGGATGCATCGATAGAGCCATTGGTTCGTCCCAATCTTAAGGCATACGTCGCAGGAGAATCCCTTATTGGCACCATATGGAGAATGAAACGCGAGTTTAAGGCTATGTTGTGGATGAGAGTTGTGGATGATCGAGAGCGGCTTGTAAGCGCAAAGCGCATGGATGTCAAAGTCGCAAAGAGAGCATTGGTAGCTAAAACCAGTTCCGTTTACACCACAACCATCACAGTTGAAGTATCCACCGTTGTAAACGGGAGCCACGAGAAGGGTAAGCGTATGAGAAGGATGAGAGGGATGTTTAATTACCTGCTTCATCTTGCTGCATGACTCATGGAGAGCGAAGTTGCATGGCCTGCATGAGTATACCCGGCCGTTCCCTCCGGCAAGTTTGCAAGCGGAGCACGGTGGTGATGATGTCGGCGGGATTAACTGAAGGGGATGTGGGTGGCTGAAGTGGTTTATAAAGTTATTGTTTTGTGCTGTTGGCTTTCCCATCGTTCTTTTTTTTTTGCCTGTGTGTGTTTTCTGATTTCTATCTTAAAATGAGATTGTTACTTGCGAGGAACACAGTGTTTAATAGAGATAAGAGGGTTGACTTTTTGATAAGGGCTAAGTCAGTCAACGGAACGCGTTGCATCGCACGTCTCCCCCATGGAAATGGCAACACAAGACTAAAAGAATAATAATACACATTGACTTAACTAGTTGCAATTTCTAATTATGTGTGGTTCCTCTGCAGCTCTGATGTTCTTGTTTTTGTGTTATCCACATGTAGCTGTATTTGTATAAAACGAAAGGCTATATTTGATATTCTTATCCAACGACCAAGAAGAGTTGGATCGTAATGCATATTTTTCAAACTTGGACGTTGTCTTTGCTAATACATTGAATGTATCTTAATCACACTAGATACCAATTATTAGTGCCGTTTAGATTTTTTTTTTTTTAAATCCAATTATAGGTAAGCGTTAATTCCACTTTTCAGAGTTCGTTTCGACATGTAATGATGTACATACCGTTACTGATACATGTAATGATGTACATACCGTTTTTGTTCAACGACATGTACACACCGTTACTGATACATAATAAAACTATTATGTACCTTTCTGTTTAATTTTCTGTTATGAAATAAATTTGGATAAAGGAGTTAATCATAATATCATTTACATATATTTATAACTCGTACTTTCAGATTCTTTTGCATCTTTCGTAAAGGAAATTTAGGTTTAACTATTTTTGCTTTTTAAAATTAAAACGCAATACTTAAGAAACTTAAGAAATTTTAAAATTGTTCGTTGTTAAAGAAAAAGAAATCTTTAAAACTTGTTAAAATAATTAGGATACTTTGTATTTGTTTTTGTTTTTGTTACATTAGGTTTATCCTAGCCCAAATAGCATAATTTAAAGATAAATCTGAAAGAACGGATGAAAGAGGAATTAACTTCTAATAAAAGGTGAAGTTCTTACATACTTTGACAAAGCAACAGCAGGTTAAAAGATTGAATAACATGGTTAAACAAATTATAGCTCAAGGATTGAAGGATATCAAAAATTTTATCAAAACTTTTAAGATATAGTGAATAGCAACGGGAAAGACAACAAAAGCTAACTGAGTTCCGGAACAAATGGAAAGACAACACTATTTTATCAAAAAATTTAAGATATAGTGAATAGCAACTTAACTTGTATAGTTAACGATTTCCTCTTCGATGGCAGTATAGCTCAAGGATTGAAAGATACAAACATTTGTCTTATTCCAAAGAAATATATATCTATTGAGATGATCCAATGTCAACCAATCAATTTGTCTTTAAAATCTTATGCCAAAAATTAAAAAGTAGTATTTAAAATCTTATGCCAGAAATAAAAAAAGTTTTGCCTGATCATAGTTCAGAATTCAGTTAACCTTTGTTGGTTGGCATCTGATAACTAATAAATTATGATAGCTTATGAAATGTTTCATGCGCTAAGAACTAAGTTAGAAGGAAAGAACAAGAGAATAACGATCAAAACAGACATGAACAAAACGTAGGATAGAAGGAAATGTGAATTCATTATGGCTGTAATGCAAAAAATGGGCTTCTCGCAACCTGGATTGACTAAATTATGCTACATTTTCATGTATAACGCTCGTATGAGTGGACAGCCTATGGTCAATATTTTCCCATAGAGGGGTTGCTTCAAAGATATAACTTGTCTCTTTTCATTTTTATTATGTGCATGAAAATTCTCGTTAACCTTCTTAATCATGCGGAGAATTAAAACTCGAACATTATTATGAAAAGGCATATTAGTATGGTAAAAAGAGATCTTTTTATATTATACTAGTCATTATGGTTATTGTAATGTATAAAGATACAAATAAAATATCTTAATATAAAGGAATCCACTCACATGTCTCTTTTTCTTTATAGATGTAAAATACAAATTAATATAAAACATAAAATGTATGTACATACTTTACCAATTAATTGCATATATCTATCTATAATAATAAAGTTGAGAAATCTAGAGGTAGCCATTTTAACAGGGGTTTTTTGGTCGCGTGTCGCCATATGATTAGTCGTGTCTATCTCTCAT
>JABAYD010041156.1:0-20190 GCA_014822095.1 Diplotaxis tenuifolia | reverse complement strand
TTCCCTCGCTAATTACGTGTTTTCTTGTAGTGATATGCAAATATAGTTTACACGTTGACCAAAGTGAACAGGGCACCCAAAAATGCTTTGATCCGGATGTTGTAGATGCTACTCCTGCTGAAGATGTATAAAACGTGCACAATTTTCAATAAATTTTCTAGATTCCTCAAGATCAACGGTCCCCAAAAGTTGAACAATTTCGAGGTACAACTTTAGTATAATGCAGTACAAATAAGTTCTTTTGTAGTGTGAGTTGGTGTATAGGGTGGTGTTGTATGTGTCATGGTTTTACTGAAGACTTAATCAAGTTGTTCCTGGGGAGTGTGGATCATCTTCATGCACTCAAGTATATCTACCAAACCTGTTGAACACTTGTAAGGTATATAATAAGCTCAATAAGCCACTCTAGTCAGAATCTGAACTGTCTTTGCAGTAGTTGTCCAGCTATCTAACTCAGCTGATATTCATGTCGTTACCATCGCGGAGGTTGTAACGCTAGTGGCAGCATTACCACCAATCCTCCAAACAAGACAGAACAAAAAAAACAATTTCCACCTGCAAGCGTAGATGGATTAGTCTTCCACCAGACAACAATAGATGTGAGAATCTTTAAAGTGTTATCCTCCTTGGGAACCATACATAGAGCTAAAAGCTTATCACTCTTTCCATGTTATTAAGCAACCTTACAAATACAAACATCAGCTAACATAAGTTAAAACCAACAAAAAAAAAGAGAGAAAAAAATGCCTATATTGGGTGACATTCTAAATTAACAAGAAGAAACAAGACAATAGAGTGAGATTATGATACAGATAGGATGACACAGTCAAAGAATATGCCAAACCTCCAAAACAAACTAAATCATGACCCCTAAGAAAGCTTTTTTTGATTCAAGTGGCTGCTTCTGCTACACCATTTACCTCTCCTCCTATCTTACCTTTATTATCCTTACCACTCGAGACCTCTGCTCTATCTTCCATATGCTTCCCAAAGCTCAGAACTCCACTAACATCCAGCTGAATCTCCTCTTTGGTACTAACAACTTCCTGCCTATGATGTGTGGTGGTAAGTGCTTCGGGGTAACTTGCAAGCAACTTGGCAGACTCTGGCAACGATGTGAGCCCTGTTTGGATTCTGTTGCCATCCCAGAAACCATAGCTCGTTATAGGAACATTCTGAAGGTGTTGCTGATTAATGTACTCTTGGTCCCTGCTCAAAGCTGATGATGAGCTCATACTTTGTTTTTGTTTGCTTCCGTTCTCATCAGCGCTTAGTACTGTGCCAAATAGCTTCACATCTCCATTCTTATCGAGCCTCTCAGTATTAGACAAACTAAATGAATGGCTCCTGCTATGGCCAGTTCTTCCATCCTTCTGGAATACTGTCAGAGGCTTAGTAACTGAGCTAGTACACTTTCTGAGTGAGAAAGCTTCACCTGTACGTTGGGCCTTCACGATCAAATCAGATTTTGACCTAATTATCCTGCTCGGATCTTGCGTGAATGATATCCACGGAATTGGACAAGGTTCCGTACTAGTGGCACGTAATTGACCATTCTGCTCAGGTTTGACATGGCCTAAAACTCGAAGTCTCCCATCCAAATCCAGATTGACCACCTCAGAAAACTGCCAGCCCATGTTATTTGTTTGGACAACAAGAGGTTTTGGTAACTCGGTCTCTGTATTACGGCAATTAGGATCTCCTTGTGGTACACTGACGCCTACAAGGTCTTCCTCAATCGGCACATGGTGTAGACACTCGGGGTACCTGAAACCAGACGGCGCAGCTTCAGCCTCAAGGTTTATGGTTCTGTCTGCAGCTTGCATCACTCCATCCTGCTTCTTTGAACTTTGTTTAGGCAATGCAGCACCTTCACATCCTGAACCCTTCCCGGAGCTTTCTGTGGGAATCTCCAAAATATTATTTGAACCAACGCTGGCCCCACAATACAAGAGGGAAGAAGATACAGCGACAGGTGTTAAATTACCTTCATCCATTTCCGTCGACAGTTGATCAATGCTCTTACTTTTCTCTGCAGCGACAGATGTCAAATTACCTTCATCAACTTCCTTTGACACAAGATCATTGCTGTTAATTTGGTCTGCAGCCTGACAGTGGCTCTCACCAGTAGCAATGTCTACCAAATCTCTGCAAGGGTCCGGGATAGATGTATTGGTACCATCTTTCAAACGCAGTAATGCTAGCCCATTCTCTTGTTCTGATCTACTAAGGCCGGCTTCCACATTTTCAATGGCTGAAGGATTAGCTGAGTCCTGATTCATGTTAAAAGGCGAGGTAGGCGTAGAAGTCAAATCAATCTTGGCGCTACCTCCATTATTGCAGATGCCAGAGTTGCTCTCAGTAGGACAAGGACCCTCCAAGTCGCTTCCACCACCCTCGTTGGCATTATCAACACCCGCGGATGTGACCACATTTGCAGATCCAGACTGTATACATTCCAAACCAAGGCATTTCCGAACTTTGCTAAAGAAAACCCTACACTGATCCGGGGACCTTGTCCTGACAAACCTCGATAACGACGCAAAATTCTTGCCAAATAGCGAGAAACCCTGGATAAAGGCAGATCTCTCAGCATCTGTCCAATGAATAGGTCCCGTTTCCCCGCAGCTCTCTTCTGAACATGAGTCATCGTCTTCATTGCTGTTCTCATTATGTGTAGGTTGAGATATCCGAGGCTTTTTGGCAACAGGAGCAAACTCCAGATGATCCATACACCCCTCCTCTCTAGAGTTCACGGAGGTCCTTAAGCAGGAATTAATCTGCTCTGATGACAAAGGACCAACAGCTACAACATCTGCACCAAGAGTTCTCTTACGAGGGAAAGAGAAACTGTGGGAGTGCCCTTCAGAGTAATTGACATCGTGCTGCAACGAACTAGAACTACTGCAACCTCTAAGGGTGATCCTTTTGGAAGAGGTCTGCCTGGATGAAGCAACCTTCCCTGCGTTTGCAGCAATAATGGAGACGGCACCTAAAATATCAAGAGAGGCAGCACCCATCTCACGTTTCCACTTTTTTGTTGGCGCCAACATGTAGGTGTGTTTCCCTTCTTTACCACGCTGCTTCTTTATTTTCCCAAAACAATCGGACTTGTGGTTTTTGTAGTAGTAATCGATACAGTCCGCAGTTGTCTTCTGAGTAAGAAACGAAGCAATTTTCTTGAAATCCTTCCCGTGCATTGCAAGCATGCTAAGGAAAGTCTCTTTCTCCTCTGAGGTCCAGGGATTAATCAATGTTCTTTCCTTCTCAACGTCGCATGGATCTTCAATCAGCCCATTGCTAGAGATAAACCGCGACCTCACCCTTTCTTTCTCATCCAAAATCATCGCAGGCATTTTCAAAATGTCTCTTAAAGGCTTTAGACGGGTATTCTTTAGTAGCTTTTTCATGTAACCTACGAGCTCTGTCGTGGAGGCTACACTACCCCTTCTTGGAGCTGCACATGTAGAGTAAATAGCTGTTAGATTTCAAAATTCGATGAATCCAAAATTTTTAGAAAGCAAGCTTTTGGACTACAACTCCTAGCTAATACAAGCTAGGTGTTTAATGATCTAAAGACCGCATACCAAGACTAGAATCTTACAGTTACAAGATAAAAACTGAAATCTTTCTCAGACAAACCAAGAAAAGCTTAAAATACCAAGAGAAAAAAGCAGAGAGACAACAGAGGTCTGAGTAGTTTACCTGAAGATGAGAGTCTCAGGCGTACAGGTTGGGGAAGCTTCAGATGCCCACTATTTTTTGAATTCGGAAATAAATCTGCTTTTCTGTTAGTCTTTGGTTGGTACTTTGTTGAAGCTAGTTGATGCAGATCTTTCTTCCATGCAAGCTGAAACGCCTTAAACTGAAGGAGTAATATTTTCTCCCTAGCTCTCAAGAGCTCAATCCTGTCGGCAATTTTTTCTTTGACATGAGAATTATGCTGCCTTTGACATATGCCAGGGAATCTTGGGTCATCAAACGTATTGAAATCTCTTGGAAGCAATTTATTAAAGACTTCTGATGATTCAGTGGCATATATCTTGTTGGTGGATAATAGCTTAGCACAGAGCAAGTCTTCATTAGACACCATGCTATCATCAGCAGAAGAAAGGTCAATAGTTTCCTGATTGGCATCGGCTGTAATAGACGGTATGGGCAATACATCTTCATTACTTGCGACAGTGGCAGATAGAGAATTAACTTCTCGACGACTATCTTCAAAGATTTCAACAGGAACGTCGGCTGAAACAGCCTGATGAACAGGATCTCTAACCAATGTTTCAGCTACTGCCTTGACACCCAAAATATAAGAAGCGTCCTTCTGCACATTTTCATCTCCCCCATAAAGGCATGAACTGGGTCCAACAACACGGCACTGTCTTCCACTTTCAAGCTTTAGCGACCGCTGTTTGCTTTCAAGCAGATCAATCTCAGACTCAGCTATCTCCACAGCTTTCAAAATATCAACTTTCCATGCAAGTAATTTGTTCATTGATGTCAACTGGACGGCACTGGAATCCCCTGTACCAGGAGCATCAAGCAATTCACTGAGCAAACAGCCAACTCGCTCCATTGAGATGCTATCAAGCTCCTCTATATTGATTGGAAGTCGTTCAAGGTTAATACTTGACACTGGGCTAGGTGAACGGCACATGTTACTGACATCATTAGCGCCAATAGTAGCCTTTGCAGATGACTTATCTGCAAAACCTGCATACACAGAAACCAAATTAGGTGGGTATTTTTACAATATCCCTAAGGAGTGAATATATAAAAAACAGGTGGAAGACATGATAGACCGAGAGAAGGAAAATCAGTCAGGTAGCTCCAAATAGCACACAGAGTGATGTATTACAAAATGTAGCGTACCTGGTGATGAATTGCAAGCTACAGAGGATGGAGTTGTAGGGGAACCATAATCTGGAGCATTGGGTGCTATAGGACTTTTATCATCAGCAACATTTTTGTTCAAAGAATGCAGTTCTTCTGCACTGTTCTCCAACAATTCAGTTCCATCTTCGGTTGTGTTAACATCAACTTTCTTATTCTCGTATTTCGCCAGGCCCTCACCCCACCCAAGACGTTGCTTCTTTCTAGAACTCATCTCCTCAGACAGCGTAGCTTTAGCACACGCAGTAGCATCTCCAGAGGAAGATTGAGTCACATCAACAGTTTTAGGAAGAATCTTATGTTCACGATCACTGGAATCAACATCAGCCCCCAGACTTTTCAAGCTACTTGAGTGACTAAAACCAGAACTTTGCGACGCAAAACTCCCAGAACGGGTCCACACTGGAAGCTTCCCAAGAGAATTCTCCTTCCCATTTTCCCTGACACCGTCTAAATCACCAGCTCCGTGTGACTTATTATCTCGCACTTCTTTTACGAGAATCTGATTCCGAGTTCCCTCTATCTCCGCCTTGAGGATTGGAGGATCTAATGAGTTATCATCAGCTAATCTTCGACCGTACACCAAACCATTCGATTGCTTTGCTGGAGAACACTCCCTATTTTCATGACTATTCAACGAAGAAGGCCGATCAAACAAGCCAAGACCGTCAGAGTGAGGAAGTGACTGCCTTTGATCAGAAACTTTCTGCTCGTTTTTATATCTAACTGTCCGAACTGGGGTAGACATCTCAATATCCATCTTCTGAGCGGAGTTTGGTTCCCAAGAGTTCACCTGAGTATCTGAAGCAGATGGTGGCGGCCTTTCCTCAACCGACCTCCGACCATTTCTAACACCACATGGCCTATCAAAAGCTCTAGAAGATCCGTTGTTGTTCATCTCCCATGTATTGTACCTCCACTCCTTTTGGCTTAAAGGAACTCTATCATCCCTACAATTCCTGGTATATCGCCAGTCTCCACGTGGCGGCGCTGATGGTCTATAGTAGTCATTCTCAAACATCCGAGCACTGGACCGAGAAGATGTGTATCCATGACTAGACTCCTCCGCAAACGGGTACCTTCCGCCCTGCTTTCCATGACCTTCACAAAATATTCAAGACAAAGAGGAACATTAGAAACTAAAAAGTATCTCATGTCAACAAACACAACAGAACCATCATAGTAAAATTGTAGGAGACAAAAGAAATTTCCTTAAAACCAGTAGTCCAAACAGAGGTTTCAAACCTACCAGGAAAAAACACAACAGATGTAATAAACACACAAAAATAAGACCAATTCTTATACAAATATGTATATAACATTTGGACTTTTACGGCTGAACAAAAACATCACAACCTTCATAGCACAGCAAGTGATTAAATTCCTAGGAGACAAAACAAATCCCCTTAACACAAATAGTCCAAACAGGGGTTCCAAATCTACCATAATAAAACCAAAAAAAAATCAGACATACTGGCATCCAAATCTATAACATGTCAATCCAAAACTAACAAAAATCAACGAATCTAGAGACATCTACTGCTGGAAACACGTTGTGTAGGATAATGAGACAGGAACAAAGTTATGTTCTTGTCTCCTGTTTTCAGATTCCTGAGCAGACAATAAACAAACTCAATCGCAATAACAAAATCCTCTTGCAGCCAAATCTAGACCTAACCAAAATAACGAAGCTGGAGGATTCTAAGCCCTAATAAGCGAGAAGATAAGGTTAGGTAGTATTCTTACAAGAAGGCCTGCGGAAGTCAGCAGATCCTCCCCACCGCGAAAACTCACGGTGAGAAGAAGACGAAGAAGAAGAATCCCTCCACCTCAACGGAGGAGGATCGAAAGGAGGCTCAGAGGGTCTCTCGTGCTTCCTCTGCCTCAAAAGATCCTTCCGATCCCAAGATGAGTGGTCCTGCGGCGGCATCAAATTAACCCCAACAATCGCATAGAAGTTTGTTATTTAACCCAAACTCCAGACTCCGTGTCTTGACCAGATAAAGCCCTCTTCCAAAATCTGAAAAAGAAAACCAAATCGGGGAAGGCGTAGGTTAGAGATTAGGGTTTCGTGGCGGTGCGGAGAGAGAGAGAATGGAAAAGACAAAGGGAACCTGGAAGGAGGAGGGCGAGATGTGTTAATCACTACTGAGAGAGAGAGAGAGAGATAAGAGAGAAGGGGGAGATTCCACCGTGATGAGGAAGCTAAAGATAGGAAAAAAAAAAGCTTGGCTTGAATTTCGGGTCGAAAGAGTAATTGGGGATTTTTTTTATCAGAGGGGAGATTGATTGATTCTCTCTTCCAATTAGCTCCAGCAAGAAGATGAGATAGAAGAATTTGGGAGAGAGAGAAAGCGAGAGAGAGAAAAGAAGGACCTATAGACGCCGATTAAATTGTATTTGATAATATTTTTTGGCGTCCGCAAGTATATTTGATTTTTTATTAAATGGAAAGTATATATCATGTGAGAAGGAAATTAAGTATTTTTCTTTTACTTAATTACTTTTTTTTTACCATCATCGCGTATCCCCCAAGATCAACGCAGTTCTCTCAATTCAAAGTTTCAAATGAAATACAAAATGCAGTCAATGTTTGTAAAATTTAAGAAATAATTTAAAGGTATATGTATTTTATAAAATAAATTCTTATATTATTTAATAATTACTTTAATATTCTAAAAAAATATATTTCAAGATTTGATATTGGGTCCTTTATTATTCCATAAAAATTGTTTTCGAAATATATTTATTAATTTTAATGAATAATATATTTCTGAGAAACATTAATGAAAAAATATTTAAATTGATTAAATCTTATTAATTAATAACCATTGGAAACTGTATAATAGAAAATAATATAATTAACCAATAAATATTTATTATATTTTGGTACGCGTAATAACCAACAATGAAAAGAATAATAATCTATTGTTTTATTAAATTATTCCGTAACTTATTTTTATAACAACTATTATATTTACATAAACTAGAAAAATACAAAATACATCAGTTATACTTTTAAAAATGTGAAGAAAATAAAACAAATACAGCAAAAAAAATCTAGAGAGGTCTTCCTAATCATTCCGTGATTGTACAATAAATTAGCTATCATCATTTAGAGCCAATGAGAACACAGAAACATACTTTAACAAGTAGAAATTAAAACCTTTGATTGTTGACTCCTCAAGTTAATTTATTACACAGCAAGAGAGAGAGAGAAAAAATCTACGCAGCATAAAGTTTATTTCAGACAAGTCTTCAAAACTAACAGATCTTTTGGATCTTCTTCTTCTTTTAGGTGATGGCTCATCAAGACAACTTGGATCATCATCGGTAATACTTCTGTCTGTTTTCCAAATTCATCTCTGTTGTGGTTCTTTACTTACAAGTTTGTCAACGACCATATTGACTTGAATCTTCTGCAACCAAATCACATTTTAAGAAACCTGGTTGATCTGTGTAATGATTTGATCAGGTGTAATTATTCGGACGAACAAGATCCTACTTCAACGACCATTGAGTTTCTCCGTGCGCGTTTACTTGCTGAGAGAGCTGTTTCCAAGAGCGCAAGAGCTAAGCTTGATGGACTGGCTGATAAAGTACATCTCTATTTTGCTAATTTACATCATTCAAAGCCTTAATGTCGTCTTCATGTTATGATCTCTAGGTAGCAGAGCTAGAGGAACAACTAAAGATTGTGTCTTTACAAAGAAAGAAGGCAGAACAAGCAACTGCTGATGTCCTTGCCATCCTTGCAGAAAATGGGTTTAGTGATCTCTCAGACGGTTATGATTCAAGCTCTGATCAAGAAAGCTACTCTCAGACGAGTTCAGGTAATAAAAAGCTGGTGTCTGGCAATAGTCTATCCTGGAAAGGTCGCAGGAGAGAAGCAGCTTCTTCCGACAAGGCCAGTAATAGGAGACAGAGCGGTTTCGATTCTGCTTATGTTTGGCGTCCAAGACACCGTCAAGGAAGGTCTTGTAGACAAATAAAACGCAGCGAATCAAGGTCTGATGAGAATCTCTATTGTAAAACTTGCTTATGTATGTTGTGTACTAAACCAACCAACGGTTCTTTTAACTTTCCAGAACTGTATCTGAGGATCATAAGGGAGATGGAAATGTAGTTGTTGATGTTCATAATGGCACTGAAGTGGTTCCTAAACTGAGTGAAGAGGCATCCAAAACTGTGGTTGATGCTGATGATGATGTTATGAAGGGAGACCAAAGCTTGAAGAATGTTTTAGAGAAGAGAGATAGCATGGATGTCAACTTAGAGAGAGCTTTACAAAAACGTGCACGAGTTATTGGATCTTTTGAAGATATGGAAGAGACTCAAAAGCAGTGGGAGAAAGAGTTCACAGATAATAAATCATCTGCACTGGTATGCCTTGTGTCTTAAGAGCTAAGGCTGTGACCTCTACAAAAATTTTGAGCGATTTTAAAATCTTGTATCTTCTCCAATTTTGCAGGACCTATGTGACGTAGGGAACCATTCAGATGTGACAGATGAAAGTAATGGAGAGAAAACACAAACTCAGGTTCAAGATTCAACACTAGTACCTCCACTCTGTGATACTAGATCTATAGCCAATGAATTCGACCATAAGGAATCGTTTGAAACTTTGTCTCATGGTTCACCTGATAATTCTGTAACATCATCTGATAAGTACTGCAACAGTTGTGGATCCAAATCTATAGAACAAGATGCTTCTCCTTCTTCAGACAAAGGAAAACAAACACCTGAGAGTCCTAAAAGTGAGTCTTCTCATTCACAGAGCTCTAAAGCCATCTCTGAGCAGCACTCTTCATCAACTATTCAACCACCTCCTGCCACTCCCATCCAGAAAGTAGATCATCCTTTAGTTCCAATGGCAAAGGAGAAGTCTGATACATGTGAGACAGTGCTCACTGCGCTAATGCAAGCTAAGCTGTCTCTGCAAGAGAAAGTCAATAGCCTACATATCAAAAAACCTGAGAATCAATCTGAAAGGTCATATCCTTCAACGCCAGGTTCATATATGAACGCATACGCATTACCTATAGAGGCAGCACCTGGTGCCAAATCATCTCTCCCTACTTCTAAAGTAGGGTCCATGGTAGAGTTTCCTGTTGACTGTGCTGCACTTTTTCGAGTACCAACTGAGTTTTCACCTGATGCATCAACGAGGAACAGCTTTCTAGCTTCTTCGAGTTCACAGAAAGCTCTGATTAGCCGTGTACCTGTGTCAAACGATGAGCGTCCTTTGACCACTCCATACATTGGTGGACCAAAGCTATATGCAGGCTTCAGGGCAGATACTCAAGAATCTAGACTTTATAAAGCCACACCAAGTGTTCCAGGCAGTGTGATCTCTGGTTTTGGAAGTAACCACCTATCATCCTCAGCTAGCTTCAAGTTAGATAGACAAGTAAGTACAAATGCTCACGTGACACCTACTCGGAGCTTGTATACTGATTTAGCTATGCGTAGTAGAGAAATGTATTCTACTCCTTATTACACACGTGCCGTTGGGTTGCCTCCTAATGGTGGTTCAGGTGAAGGTTTGTTTAGGCGAGTATGATTATGTTGTATGTTTTGTGATCCAAGCTGTAATATAATATGTTGAAACCTTAGTGTGTTGTATACAAATGTGTAGAGACCAAACCTGCTTTGTGTGAATTTGTTAGAAACAAAAATACTGTAAAGAAGATGCAAAAGGTATGTGTGATTCATTCATAGCGTTATGAGTACAAAACATTGATTGTTTATTACATACCGTTGATTTGTGTTTTGTACTAGTTCTTCTCGCGTCCTTAAAACGTGGCTATGATTTTGTGTCTTCCTTGAAGCTCGTTTCAAAGCGCTTAGAATCTTATCCTTAATTGGTTTGGCTTATTACACGAATCTACCGGTACAGACCAGACAGCATCAACATCCTGAACGTGTTACCATCCAAGATGTCGCATCAAATAGAAAATAATACAAGCAAGAACATTATATGTGGAAAAGAACAAACTTCATTGGAAGAGGAGAATTGTAATCATTACAGAAGTAGAAGAAACTCAAGAGAGTCTTGAGTAGATACAAATGGAAGATAAGAAAATCTGAAATGTTTTTTTTTTTGCTATACAGAAC
Organism: Diplotaxis tenuifolia; assembly: GCA_014822095.1. NCBI lineage: Eukaryota > Viridiplantae > Streptophyta > Magnoliopsida > Brassicales > Brassicaceae > Diplotaxis > Diplotaxis tenuifolia. Next base: position 9,180 of record JABAYD010041156.1, on the reverse strand, counting down.
CAAAATGGGAACACATTCATTGTATCCGTGCGATATGACTAGCCTTCGTCATGACCATGAGAAGATCTATCATCATCAATCATCTTCCTGTTGAGGAGCTTGATCATCTTCATCATCGTTATCATCTGTTGCCTTCTTTTTGTCGTTCCTCTCATTCCATCTTGCCCATGCCCACTTCAGGACAAGAAACCCTCCAAGTGCATATACCTGAGAAAATTTAGTTTTGAACACAATCAGAACACATTAACGTATAAAAAGTAGAGCCCAACACAAGTGAGTACAAGAAGTGCGTTTCTCCTACAAGTAGTGCAAAGGTCCTCTCTAGTGCTTACTATAGATACATGAGCAGTACAAAAAAAACTGTAACTGAATGAGACCAATACATAACATTGACGGAAACTGTCTGTCACTAGCGCAGATAGAGAAATCAACCGCTTTTACTTTCAGACAAGAAGACAAGCAGACAGAAGTGATAAAAAAGTGAAACTCAACAAAAGATAACAATCATCAACATCTGCTAACAGAAACGGTCCTACCATGAACAGAACTCGAAATAAAACAACACTTCCATGATTGTTCATCTAAGAAATCCTTAAAACTAAGCCATGGACAAAGCTCGTAATGAAACAACAATTCTTCCATGAAATCATTGTACCTGCCAAATTACGAGGGAGTTGGAAGTGCTTCCGGAGCTGGGTTCTGCTTCAACCTTGAGTGGCTCTGTGTTCTTGGGAGGGTTGTAAGGGAAAGAGACCGTCGAGTTCTGAGTCTCCTTGTCCTTGGAGACTCCTCCAGTGGTTTTGGGACCAGCATCGGCGCCATTGACGGAAGCAGGAGACTTAGGTTTGAGAAAGGGGAACAAGTTGACGACGAAATTAGGTAACTTGAGCTGATGAGGAGGAGGAGTTGAATCGGGTTCAGCCATAATAGTTGTTGTTGTTGTGTTTGTTTCCACCGCTTAGGGTTCTGAATCGGCGGATTTTTAAGGATACAAATCTTCTGGTGGTCACTTCTTCTCCCCCTTTGTCTACTACGACACGTGCCCACGTGTCCTTTCGAGTTTTGTTTGTATTAAAAACTTAAATGGGCCGAAACTGGCCCATTAATAACCGACCGTCGACAATTTTTTATGTTTTTATTTGTATTAATTAGAATTTTGCAGTTAATCACCAACCTGAGAAGTTCGATTCGTATCCGATATTCATCAAAGGCGAAGCTTTTAGGATCTTCAATTCATTGAGCCATCTTCTAAACCCAGATTATGTATCATCCGACGAGAGGCGGTGTTCGTGGTGGTCGAGACCGTAAGTTTCCCCCTTTTTTATATTTGTTTCGAGTTTTGCTTCTATTGTTAATTGATCTGTAAACGAATCTCAGGATTTTAGGGTTTCCGTTTTATCATCAAACTCAATTTCGTCATGAGTAATTTAGGGTTTGAAGATGTTGATTTGGTATAAAGATTTGTGATAAAAGATGAATCGATTGTTTCCCCTTAGTACCGGCCTTTCTGTTTTTGGTTAGCTAGTTGCTTATGATGAGGAAGACTTGTAACACTGAATGTTTCTTTTGTTTGTAAACTGTGCAGAGTTTAGCTGGGATGAAGTGAAGGCTGATAAACACAGGGAGAACTATTTGGGACACAGTGTCAAGGCCCCTGTTGGAAGATGGCAAAAAGGTTCCTTCTTTTCCTCTTCTTCCCTCTTTTTCATGTTTCTTTAATTTGCTCATTAACTGGCGATTAATTGAAACCCTACTTGTTTAGTGAGCTAGTCATCTTGACAATATGCTTCAACCTCCTTTGCCATTCACTGATTACTAGTCTTTGTCAGCTGAAAATCTTTTTGGATATGTTGTTTGATTGTTTCTGGTAGGTATCATCAAACCATAGGTGAATGCAATAAAGGCTTTTCACATAGCTCTAACACATGGTCAAAATCATTGATTTAGTTATCATCATAATCGCCTCATTAACTCTTTATGTGTCTTCTCTAGTTCTCCAAATTTGCTCCAATTTATAAGCGCTGAAATGTTATGTCATCTCCACTTCATGAAGTATACATTGGATATTTTATGCAGCTTTGTCATAATTTGGCTTAATCTCTGCTTCTGTTTCTGTTTGATACTTTGCATTCTGAAATTTTTTGTTCTGTTCATTTCATTGGGGTATAGGAGGTCTATGTTTGTTGTACTTTAATTTTTATTTTGGTATTGTTCATTGCCTTCTATGGTGAGGAATTTACGCGTATTTATTCATGATTCTTTTCTTTTCTAGTTAATAGTGTTTTTGTAGATTAATCTTTCATGTATAACTTTAGACTGACATTTTATTTCTCTCCTGACTGAATAGGTAAAGATCTTCACTGGTATGCTAGAGATAAGAAACAAAAGGGTCCCAACACGGATGCTATAAAAGAGGAGATTCAAAGAGTTAAGGAACAAGAGGAACAAGCCATGAGGGAGGCTCTGGGTTTGGCACCAAAGTCCTCTACAAGACCACAAGGCAATCGCCTTGACAAGCAAGAGTTCACTGATCTTTTGAAAAGGGAATCAACAGCCGAGGACTTGGGTGCAGGCAAGGCTGATGCAGTTTGGGTTCACGGCCTTGGCTATGCAAAGTAAGTTCCTTCTTTTTTCTGTGTGACCATCTCTACTTTAAAAAAAAACTCACGTTGATGTTTTTGGTGTGTTTATGCGTTACTAGTAGTTTCCTCATCTCACATTTCTTTCTGCAACTGTGTACAGGGCACCACGACCTTGGGAAGATCCTAGCACCCTTGCACCATCTCAGAAAGAGGCCGCAGGGCCAGCACGTCTACCAGCAGATGCACCAGCGATTAAAACTGTGGAAAATGTACCAATTGATACTGAGAGGAAGCAAGAGAAGGATAAGTACGAGGAAAGGAAACCTGCGAAGAGAGATAGGGAAGATAGGGAAGAGAGACATGAGAGGCGTGAAAAACATGACAAGCGGGAGAAACGTGAGAGGCACGAGAAGCGTCACAGTCGTGATTCAGATGACAGAAAGAAGCACAAGAAAGAGAAGAAGGATAGGAAGAGGAGGCATGACTCTGATTCCGATTAAATCAAAACTGTACCAGTGTGTCTCTATCTTTTCCTCTTATGGGGAAGAAACTGTCTCTTCTGCAAGATTTAAAAAATCCTTAGCTCATTTTGTGGAGTAAAGAACTATCAATATGTTAAGTGTGTTGAATGTTTATGGAATTTCACTTGAAAAAGAAAAACTAATCTATGTTTGTTAGATGACATGGACTAGATGGTATGATCCTGTAACAAAACAACACGCTTGTTTTATCACATTTGCTTGTCTAATAATACATTATACATAACTTTCATCCTTTTCCACGTTTTAGGACTTTTAATGCATTGACTTGCTGTTTGTTAGAAATATTGACTACGAAAGTAATATAATCCTTCCGTTCCAATTTATTTGGTGTTTAATGAAACATTTTTTTGGTTGCAAAATAAGAGATATTCTCATTATTATTATTTTTTTTTGAAAAAGGGTCTATAATGTTCTCATTATTTTAAACAAATTTAATGTTATTTGAAATTTGTAATCAATTACAAAATACTTCCTTTTTTATTGGTTAAATTAGTTTTATATATTTTTTATGTAACCATCATAAATTACAAAAAAAAAAATTGTATTTGTTAATTGTTATACTTAAATCTTAAACATCAACTAAAATAATTAGAGGGAATATAAGCAACACAATGTTTTGCTCTTTAAGGATCTTTTAATAAAAGAACCACGTTTTTGAATCTGAATCTCGTAAAACATAAGAAGAATTTGCGACTGATTTTATGTTTGATGTTCACCATGGAGAACTGATACTTAGATTTAGAGTTTTCAATTTCAATTATAACTGACAATATTTTTGAATATATGCTATATCTTTAATAAAAACCTCAATGCATTTATATATTTCAATTCTCTCTATTCATTACTATTAAAATCTGAATTTCATATAAATTAAAAACTATTGTTTTATATTTTTATTAATATATGATATTATATTTTTTTTAAAACGGAAGCATGATTCTAAAAAGGAAGTGTAAGCTTCCAATATACTTTTAAAGATAGAAGCTGTTTGGAAGCCAGATTCCGTAAGTTTTCATAAGATTTCGATTACAGTTCTGAAGCGGGAAGTGGATGTTTGATGAAGTTTTCGTGCAACAGTTGTGTAATTTGATTAAGATCTCGACTTGATTCTTTGTAATAGATTTGATTGCAATTTTCGAATCATCACCTTCTTCGTTTGTCATGGATCAACATCTCTCGACTTGATTCATTTAGATTTGATATCCTTGCCGTTTTGATATTCTTTCCTTATTAAGAATTTGATCTCCACTTGTTTCCTTTATATAATTATTCGACTAACATTGATGGTTAGATATGTTTAGATTTATTAGATCTTTAGGATTTATATGTGTTAAATTTCGTTTGTAATTGGATTATGAATCCATATACATTTTCACGATCGTTTCCATACATAATGGCTTGAGATTTGTGCGTTTTATTCCGTTTGTAGAGGATTAGGTGTCCATATTTGTTCTCGATTACATTTCCATATATGTTCTATCCGCCTTAATTACATTTATGTTTTGCTTGATTTCATTTTTTATTTGATAATGTCATTTTTATATGTTTTCTTATTTGATCTTTGAATGTTTTATTGGAGATTGCTGCTTCATTGGCTGCTTCTTCGAGGGTTCAAAAAGAGTGGGTCTTTGGTCGTCTGCTTCTTAGTGATGTGGAGTCGATTCAGCTGTCGCGTGCTTTTGTTTCTTTGATTGTTTGGAGCATTCATATCTTGATTTTAGTTAGATATCTCGACCCAATTATTTATATCTGACATCGATTTTGTTTACTTGATTGCTTGAACATTAATGGTCTTAGGTATTTATTGTTAGATCCGTCCATATGTTATGCGTTGATTTAGTTTATATACATTTATAGATGATTAGTTTTGTTTCGAGATATGATCAGGTTCCACATTTGTTCGCATTTAGTACCTTCCATATAATGAGCTAAGATTTTGGCGTTGATTACGTCTTGCGATATCATTTCTTTATTTTATATGTGTTGATTTCGTTTATACAGTGGTTAGACTCACAATTATGGTTAGATCCTTGTTCAAATATTACCATATGTTTAGATTTACTTAATCTTTCGGATTTATATATTTTAGTTTCCATATATACTTCCACGATCGTTTCCATAGATAATGGGCTGAGATTTTTGCGTAGACCCATTTTTTCTTCATTAGTTTTCCATAATTGATCTCGATTACATCAACATATATGTTCTATCCGACTTAATTACATTTTTTTATTTGATATGTCTAATTTTAGTTGGATCTCTTGACTCGATGATCTAAATCTGATTTTGTTTCCTTGTTTTATTGAACATTTGTGTTTCCTGGTTTGCTTGAATATTTATTGCATGATTAGATATTTATTGTTAGATCAGTCCGTTGATTTAGTTTCTATAAATTTATAGATGATTAGGTTCGTTTCTATATATGATTAGGTTTTCATATTTGTTCGCATTCATTACCTTCCATATAATGAGTTTTATTGACACATTTTTGCGTTGATTCCATTTGCTCTTAATTAGCTTTTCATATTTGGTCTCGATTACATTAACATATATGTTCTATCCGTCTTAATTACATTTCCGTCTCGCTTGATTTCACTTCTTTAATGTTATTTCTATATGTTTCCTTATTTAATCTTTGAATCCTTTGCAGGAGATTGCTGCTGCGTTGGCGGTTTGTTCCTCGGTTCAGTTCTTCAGTCGTCTGGTTCTTGGTTCTTGGTGATGTGGAGTCGGTTCATATATTTTACAAATCGCTCATCATGCCTCTCACCGAGCACGAGAAACGGACTTTGCCGAGCAACCTGATCCGCATCCTTTCCTCTGTTGGAGTTACCCGTTTCTGATCTCATCCCTAAAACTGTTTTAAAAATTTTGTTAATTTGTGTGTAAAACAATGTTTATTCTACTTTAGACTTTGATCTATGTATATGGTTCCCTTATGATTATTTTGTTACTTTATGGAAAATAACTTGTGTACTATCTTTGCTTGATTTCCTATACCAACTCCGTAAATGTTTCTAAATATAACTAGAAAAAAAACTTAATTTACCAAAAATAAAATCTAAAGTGGTAACATAAAATACAAAAACAAGATGTTTGCCAAACTCTTTTTCTTACAAACCCTTTATAATCCCCAGCTTGTTTTGTTCGTTGTTCTCATTGGAAACAATATCATATAGATATAGGTCATGATCAGTTGTTTACACCAGTATTTAATCTCCATGTTCTCCCTGCTCTTTGTTCATCTTGATTTTTATGTTAAACCCTCTTGAAAACTCCAACCATCTCGTCACTTCCTTTTCTCAAAAATTTCTGATCCATTTTCGCTTGAACATGTGATGCGAAGATGAATCTGAAATTGATAATTTAGATGGCTGTAGCAAAATTTTCTTATCTTATATGTTCATATGATTATATCGACTATTATCAAACTCAATTTCGTCCATCTTCTCTGCTCTTCTTTCTTGTGATATTATTGGGATAACTCCTAAAAGAGACTTGATCAGTTCTAATTAGCTTAGGATAATGATGTAATAATCCTTATCTACTTAGGAGATCTTTCCTTGTATAAGTACGAAGCTATTGATTTGATAATAAAGACAGCATATTCTATTCCAAACAGTTTCATGATATCAGACCAAAAGACTTGGATGTTGAGATTCTAAATTTTATTTTCTACTACTATTGAAAGTGTTTTGTAAGAAACATGACTGAAAAATCAGCAATATCAGCATGGCCCATGGGTATGAGAGCCCAGATCCTAAAAATTTTAAATTATAACTAATTAATTATTTTTCTGACCGGGTATATAGGTTGTGTTTAACCTTCCGACTATGTATAATTGTCATACTTAACTCGCTCAATTGAGTATAAATATCTTAAAGTCCTGAGATTTCTAGCCGATAAGAGGTATCATCTCAAGGAGGAGTATTAGAGATATATATTCTACATCAAAAATTCAATGGGACCTTAAGTAATTTATAAAAAGTTATGGTTAATCCACTAATCACCAATTGGTTTTAAGTTGTAAGCCCATAATAAACTCGAATCTAATAGATATTCGTTTTGTTTATCATTAGAGTGTAAGGCAGTCGATAAAAGTTGGTGTCAACTTTAGACTGACATTTAATCTTTATCTGCGGAATGAACATGTAAAGATCTTCACTGGTATGCTATAGATAGAAAACAAGGTTGATATGCTATGAAGGAGGAGACTCAGAGTTAAGGAACAAGAGGAACAAGAGGAACAAGCCATGAGGGAGACTCTGGGTTTAGCACCAAAGTCCCCACAAGACCACAAGGCAGTTGCCTTGACAAGCAAGAGTTCACTGATCTTTTGAAAAGGGAATCAACAGCCGAAGACTTGGGTGCAGGGAAGGCTGATACAGTTTGGGTTCACAGCCTTGGCTATGCAAAGTAAGTTCTTTAAAAAAATCTTGTTGATGTTTTTGCTTTACTGTCTGTGTCTGTATCTGCTTTTAAAAATTCTTGGCTCATTTCGTTTACAAATCATTGCAGTAAAGAACCATGTTAAGTGTGTTGAATGTTGATGGAATTCACTTGAAAAAGAACCACTAATCTATGTTTGTTAAACGACATTGATAATGTCATCTGATCCTGTAATAAAACCGCACACATGTTTAATCTCATTTGCATGACTAATACACAATGTCACCACGTACAGTGGCCTAGCAATCAAATTGCCTCGGAGAAACGTAAATCAGCAGGGCCAGGTCCCAATATTCCCTTTTGCTCACTAATCTTCCCTAGTCCTTGTGACGAATCTTCCGAAGGTGCCCTTGTGTCAGTCACCATCGGAAAGTCTCTCTGCAAATGGACCAAATACAGTGAGCAGGGAGCTTAAGACTAACGCAACTGTTCTGTAACAAACTAAATATGGATTTCTTGATTATATAAGTCTATACTAAAGCCAATACCCCCATGCTCTTTTCTCAAGTAGATGAGAAGTTCAAAGTAGTTGTATACAATGTGATAAGACGAGAAAAAGACACTTGCCTCATCATTATCATTAAAACTCTCAAAAGGTATTGGGGTCCTTAGAGGAGGTTCAAGATCTGGGTCAGGCTTCTGAAATATAAATGTTGTATAGAGCCCTGACAAAAAAAGGGTAGGTAAGTAGTAGCAGAGTATACAAAATGGGGAATAAGATGATGAAAAGGTTTACCTAACAAATCGAATCCTCGTGGAGTAAGTTTTCCCCTAGGGTCAACAAAGTAGGGGCCAGCATCCATCAGCAAGCTTGCAAATTGAGCTCTGACAAGAAGAGTTGAAACAGCATCAGCAATGTAATACAAACCTTAGAAAGACACAACTATAATAAACTAAAGCTGTAAGGATTGTCAGGCTATCAAACCTGTTATCATCATAAAAATCTGTTAAACTTTGAATCTCCACATATTCAAGGCCAGCTTCCCTAGCTAACCTGAAGAACAAATACACGCAAAAAAATGAGGACCGAGAATCGAAAGAGAGATATACAGATGGACGTCCTTTCTAGATCAATGGAAATCTATTTTTAACTAAAGAGCTGAAAAGTAAATAGAAGCAAGTACACATTCTTGATGTGGTAATGACATATTGCAAATATCATCCAATTAGTGCTACGTTTTGTTGAACACAAAAGGTGAGATCGTGGCGTTAAGAGAACCTCACCTGATTAAGCTTGGGAAGTGAACCAAGCAATGGTCTTCAGGAGGATTGTCACCAGAAAATTTTAGCTGATACCTCTTTCCAAACAGCGGAAACCTGAGTAGGAATTTATCAAACAGTCGCTAATTTCAGAAAAAAAAAAGAGATTTATGGGTAAAATGATTCTTTCTCAATGATTAGCTCACTTTTCTTCCTCTACTTGGAAAGTGATCATGTAACTTTCTGACCGAATGTAGTTGGGGAAAACATTAGGCTTTGTCCCTCCGCTCCTATTGTGGTATGCTTCAACATTCTTCTGGTACTTTGCCCTGTTTCACCATAATGTTAAGAAGTCCAAGTAAACAAAATAGTATATAGGCAGTCAAATGTAGAAACTTACTGAATTG
>JABAYD010041155.1:0-10284 GCA_014822095.1 Diplotaxis tenuifolia | reverse complement strand
ACAAACAGAAGCCCCGGCCATCATTGAGGTTCGTTAAGCTTCTCGAAGAGCTTGATGTATTTTTCAGTCACCCTTGGGGAAGAGAGTCGTTCCTCAAGACTATTACTTGCATGAAACCTCCCAAGTTTGACAAACGCACCTGCAAAGACCCACCTGCAAAACTTGTTGAATTTCTAAAGCAAGATTCCTACAGACTTCAAGGGTTTCCTCTCGCGCTACAGCTCCTTGCATTTGCTGTTGTCCCTAAGTTGCTCTCTATAATCCAAGCCCCTTACGACACGTTGACAATCATGGACCTCGTTGAAGATCACCTCCCCAATTACCCACCCATTTCGACGTTAGATATACACGGCGTGGAAGCTGATCCAAAGGCTAGTCATTCTAACCAATTCTTTGTTTATAAACAATGTGCATTCTTCTTCTCGTTCTAATTCCATGTTTCATTTGTTATAGCTAGTTGTCACGGCTCTGATACCAGAAGAGGCACAACCACAGCCTGGTTGGGGGATCTGGCCCGATGTATGTGACGATGATAGGGTTGCCTACATGGAGCAACGTATTGCTGATGATCAGCCGTTCACAAAGGGCATGTGGCCCGGTGGGGATACCTCTGAACCTTTCATCACTTTCCCAAGCGTTTTCGTCACGCAGGAGAACACATCAACCTCAGACAAGAAGCGGTCCACACGCTCAAGGAAACCAGCCGTAAAGCACACCTCTTCTTCCCGCAAACAGAGATGCATCAGCACGTTTTTCTCCAGAGCTGCTCCTACCATCAGTCAACACGAACAAGTATTGGCTCTTCTTAGTAGTTTATCGTCACAATTTGGGGATTTACAACATCAGTTCAAGGGTTTCCGCAAACAGCTTCCACTAAGGAAGCTTCGTACCTCATGCAAGCGATCGTCCTCCCATTCCATCTTATCCTCTTCTAAGACATGCAACCGTTCAGACAAAGGATGCCAGACGGACCCAACATGGATGAATGAAGATGCCACTGCCAATTCTCTTGTGAGTTCATTAGTTCTTACAGACAACTTTTGTTTTTCTGAAATTTTTGATTTCTACCGTTGTAACAAATGTTACTCTTCTTCATGCAGTCTGTGCCTCAAATGGATCAGCATTTGGACCCGGCCCCTTACTATCCTGCTCCTGAGACATCTGTGAGTTTCAACCATTTTACATAATTGAGGAAGTTGCATTTGTTTGGTCATAGTGGAAGCTGATTTCTATCTTTGTACCCTTCAGCCCAAGGCGTAGGTGAATCATCATGGCCATACCAATCCTAACGTTGTTTCTCCAGTTGATGTAAGTCTTCCTTAAGGACATATTAAGCTATCTTTTTCTTGAGGTTTAGATATAAAATCACGTTTTAAAAGCCTTGCAGAATGAGACCGGCATGGATGTAGATCATACTTCAGTATCACCCCTTATCAGCCAATATGTTGCGCACCACTATCTTCCGAAAGAGTCTATCACTGTACCCATACCATCTCCCAAAAACACACCCGTCCAAAACTCACCCGTACACAGCTCTCCTTCCCACGAATACCCCGTCCACAGCTCGCCTGTCCACGAAGACCCCATCCACATCTCACCCGTCGCCGGCTCACCCGTCCACAACTCACCCATCCACATCTCACCCATCCACATCTCACCCATCCACAAATCACCCGTCCACAACTCACCCATCCACCTATCAACCGTCCACAACTCGGTAATCCACAACACAGCCCTACTCTCCTCAGTCCCCGAACAGGGTACCCTAGTTCAAAGTTCACCAACTCCTACACCTTCTCCATTGTATGATACAAGCGCACCTCCACCGGATGGCAACCTCTCTCCACCAGACACACCCATTTGTGTGGATCCGGTCACACCCACCAAACTGAAATATGACTCTTCAGTAGGCTCATCTTCCCGTAGGGCTTGCCTCTTCCCTTTACCGCCCCTCAGTATCTCACTAGAGAGGTCTCCTACTAAGAGTCCGGGTTTTGCTGCTCATGCAGCAGGAGTTAACGCTTTCTCGGCTTCCTCTACATCTCATTCTAGAGTATCAAAACCAAACGTCCATCTAGACGACGAGGTTCGTATGACACTTACTACTACGTTACTTTATTTGATGTTTATTCTACTAACTTATAACCTTTATTATTGTCAGCGTGTCACGAACTGGGTGAACCAGGCTGTACCAGACCCTGACATGGTTGAGCTAAGCGACTGTGAAGGATCCCCACAAAGCCGAAGACCCCCTTACATGCCCTACATGGAGGAAAACTATGTCGCTAAAGAGCTGTACAAATGCAAAGAAATCCCAGCGCCTACTCTTATATGTCAACTCCCCCAGATCCAATGGGATCTCTTCTACAAATCTATTTCAAAGTTCCGTGACGCGTAAGTTACCCTTCATTGAATCGCACCAAGTTTCTTACGAGACCCAAATTGAAGCATTGAACAATATCCTTGTTGTTTCAGGTTTCACAACACACCTTCAAAGCTGAGCTTCTCCAACAATTTTCTCCTTGACTTAGCTGTGCCAAAGAAGTGGACTAAAACATATGTAAGTTTTGTAGAATCACCTTTTTTAATCTACAAACATTGTGATGATCTGACTGCTTTGGGATTCTTTTAACTAACCACCAACTTCTCCTCTGCAGCACATGGTAATGCTCATGCACATGTTATCTGAAAGGCACGCTGAACTCCTCCAAAGTCAGAAGATTTGCTTCACAACACCATATCTGACTTCGGGTATTCAGGAGATTTATCCAACCTTCAGCCGGTCACGCAAGAAAGAAACATTCAACTGGGACAAACATCTTTCAGATATCGTGCTCATGCCTGGACGGAAATGGATGGACGATGTTACTACGGTTTACACCCCCATGATATGGGACGACAGGCATTGGGTTGGTCTGGCAATTAACCTAGACTTGGGTCTCGTTGAAATACTTGACCCACTTCCTGACCTCTATAATGATAAAAAGGTGGTGCGTTTCATGAACCCGGTCTTGAAGTCCCTTCCTTACCTTGTCAAGAAGCTCGCTAATTACGAGCTCACTCAATTTCGCAAATTGGACCCATTTACATGGATACGCACCAAAGACATCTACAGGAATGAAAGATCAGGTGATTGTGGACCGGTGAGTGTCAAGTTCATGGAAATGCATGCGCATGGTGATTCAGAACCAACGATGTCCGGCATCACAGACAAGATGGTGGATGCGTTTACCATCGATCCCCTTTTGGTTATTTATGGGTTCATGAGATCCTATCTTATATAATACGACAACTAATACTTCTCTATGTTTATAGAGGGAAACAGAAGACCATTTGTTTAAATGGGAAGACGAGGCAATCATGGACGAGATTAGGATTGTTGACGCTAAGCGCCACGAACTTATGCTCGATGTCCAATCCTTTTCCAACTTTGTGCTGGAGAAGCTAGCTCACCAAGAAGCTACTATCAGGAAGCTGAAAGAGGAGTTGGCACAAGCATTGCAGCTAATTAACCAGGAAAATGACACAAAGCTTGAGGAAACACACAACATAAACAATACTGGAGTTGCAACACACCTCATTCACAACGGCACTAATCAAAACATTGGTCTCGCTTTTGTTGTCCTTGGAGTTGCGGCATGGTTCTGTTTCAGACTAACTTGATTGTAATGGTAGTTGTTAAGCTCCAACCGCATCAAATTACCTATAACATGTTATATCATGTACTTTGTTGTTGGAAATGTTTATTTATGCTGCCATTATATTGACAGTACTCTTATATTGAGGTCTCTTTATCAAACAACTCGCTAAAAATTTGTTCATGCGCCTATTTGTTTCCAATATGCAGTAAAACGAGTGTATGATAATCTTTTAACTAACTACCCTTAAGAAAAACAAAAATTTTTTGTGGACGTGGATGGTTCGTTGAAAAACAAAGCAAATACAAATAATCTCTCTTCAAAACAAAGATACGATTGATTTAACCAACTAATCTTTCGAAAATCAATAACCTCGTACAACAAGTTGTCTCAAAATATAACGAGATTACAAATGCAAACCAAATGTCTTACTACGAATTTTTTTGAATTACATTCACCATAAAAACAAACCAACTTCCCAAGTCATCTATCTCGTCTTTAGATGGGAGCACAACACCTAGTGCGGTTGTGCCCAACACCACGGCACCTGGTGCATCTGTTGGGTATTTCCTTCTTCTTCCTTTCAACCTGCATAAACACAAAGTTGCTCAGTACAAGGTGGATTGTCCTGTGCCATCCACAAACCAAAAAACAGCAACTTATAGGCATTTCACCAGTCGAGGGGATCTGATTCTTGCGTCTCCTCCCAGCTAGTCTCTTGGTTGTTGGAGGAAACAACACCACCTTCGTGACAGCTTCCGGAATTTCAAAATCCCTTGGATCACCTGGAGGTGATATTATCCCCTCGTAAGTCTCTCTCCACGTCGAAGTTTTGTAACAATGCCCCACCAAAGTATCAAAACTCACTCCCAAATGGTTAGCTGCCATAAGAGCATGCCCGCAGGGTATCTTTATTTTGTCAAAGTACTTGCAACTGCACTGCTTAACATCAAGCAGAACACGGTCTGAACGTCCAAATTAGTTAATGATCTCACATCTCCAATCAGTTGCAGAATTAATCTTGCTGCCATTAACCAGAGCCATGTTTTTAGTTATCTCCTTGTCTACCTCTACACTCACATGTCCTCTATGCTTCGCCGACTTTGATCTCCTTGCTCTGAACCACCGTGTCATCATCCTCTGTATGAAGATCACCAACTCCTTCACAGGTAACGTCCTACCTTCCACAAGTGCTTTGTTCAACTGCTCAGCTATATTGCTGGTCATTATATTGTACCTATCTGCTGGAAAATTGGCCCTCGTCCAGTGAGCTACTCCAATCCTCCCTAAGTATGCACCACAGTCGCTGTTGGTAGCTCTAATCTTCGCATACTGATCCTTGTAAACACTTGGTCTATAGGCTGTAGCGCAAGCAACCACTGTTTTAGCCCATCCTTTGCTTGAGTAGCGGGAGTTGACATTCCTAGCTAAATGTACTATGCAATAGCCATGATATGCTTGAGGGTAAATGCGCTTTACAGCGGTTGCAATACAGGTAGCTCGGTCCGAGATGATAGCAAGCCTCGGTGAATCGCCCAATATTCGCTCAAGCTTTTGAAGGAACCACGTCCACGCATCCTCATCCTCCGTGTCCACAACAGCATATGCTAAAGAGAAGATCTGGAAATTAGCATCTTGGCCACTTGCAGTCAACAACACCCCTTTGTACTTTCCTCCGAGATGTGTTCCATCGATTACAAGCACCAACCTCAGCTTCCGGAAACCAGTTATTGAAGCCCCAAAAGCCAAAAATAAGTATAGAAACCTTTCTACTCCATCTTCATCCGTTTCAGTCTCAATATCAGCAACAGTCCCCGGATTTGCTAGCTTCAGCATGTGGAGATACTCAGGTAACTTCAAATATGAATCCTCCTCTGATCCAAATACGCCCTCAACAGCTTTCTCCTTCGCTCGGTAACACTTCATATAAGACGCCGAGACCTTGAGATCCTCTAGCAAAAGCTGTTGTAACTCTTTCGGCACTGGTCCCTTACCAGCTGCACCAAATTTAGCCTTGTACACAGCAGCTATTACCTTTGACGTGGCTCTGCTTTTATACCTCATTCTGAAGTCAATTGGACAACTATGATCTAACTGAGCTTTTCTAATCTCATAGTATCCAGTCCCTTTGATCTCATGCGCTGTTACCCTCCAGTCACAACGCATGTCCGGACACTGAACAACAAAAGAGTTGAGTTTTGTAACAGTTTGCTTGAACCTGAATTGTTTCTTTATGGCGTAGATTGCAAGTGAAATTTGACAATCCTCTTTGTTCCCAAAAACCTTTCCAACATATATATGCCCATCATCCAATGTCACATCCATGTCTGGTATCTCTGATGCCTCGTAAGTTGTATCGTCAAAAAGCGGTGGAATGTCAAACTCCTCGTCACACACATCTTCTAGATTACGAGTACGGGTCTGAGATTCACCGTCCACACCACCAAAACCTCGGTCTCCATGAATGTTTTCCTTCGTCTCAGGGAACCCGCCACTTGAACCACCGGCTGCAGATTCAGTTGGTAACGGTTGAGTGTCGTTGTTAAAGTATCGTGGACCAGTCTTCCTGAGAATGCCATCCACA
Source organism: Diplotaxis tenuifolia (assembly GCA_014822095.1). Taxonomy (NCBI): domain Eukaryota; kingdom Viridiplantae; phylum Streptophyta; class Magnoliopsida; order Brassicales; family Brassicaceae; genus Diplotaxis; species Diplotaxis tenuifolia. The sequence continues at coordinate 4,062 of JABAYD010041155.1, read as the reverse complement.
ATCTCATCTTCGTTGTATATGACGTTAACGGCGTTAGAACCACCATAGTCCCCACTCAGCAATGGAGTCCAGAAGTCTTTGTCGTATCCTCTAGGACGAATGTCCATATCATCAAACTCTTCTCTCGTTATCTCTTCTTCACCGCCGCTTCCACCAGTATCTACTACTCTCTCGCTACCTCCGCCAACTCCTCCCATTTCCTCCTACACTCTATCTGCTTCACGCAGAAAGTCCACATCATCAAGATTCACGGCTGGAGCCTCAGTCCCGCAATGCCTCTTGGGAATATTAGGCTCAGCTGACGAAAACATGTCCCTCTTAAAAAATGTTCTGACGCTGCTAGGAGCCTTCTGCTTCAAACGCGGTGGAGCACTGAAGTTGCTGTTATGTTTAAAAACCCCCGGAGTCACAAAACCCATTCCAGAGTCGTCTATGTGGTCATCGTCGTTCTGACAGCCAGCCTCTTCAAACCTCACGAACAGATTCATTGCTTCTTTTACCCTCAAATGCTTCAGGTAGTAAGAGATTGCCGCATCGCTTGTCAGTAAAACAAGGGGCGTCGTTATCCCAGTCGCAAGTTCCATACTTGTAGGTGACCAGTAGCTTAGTTTTGCGTTGTAAGCCCCGACGTCAAGCTTGAACTCTTTCAAAACACATTCTTCCATATCTGACAAACGCATACCCTCGAACACTTTCACGAGCCTTGCCATCTAATTCTTGTCCACAACGAAATCCCACTTGTTCCCTGGTCCACAAACCCAATTTCCGACGATTACCATACTCAACTCCTCCATTGTTGCGTCTCCTACAACTTCTTAAAGACAAAAAACAGATTTTAACGACATAAAAGAAAATATTCAACAATCAATATAGTAAACATTCTTACCTTCAAGATACAACAATAACCTAGATTGTGGACGGGGAAGCTCGGTTCATGTATCTCACGTCGTTTTCCTCTAAAACATAAACCTACGAACGAAGCATTAACTTCACGTCATTGTCTACATGTACTGTAATTTCTGTATTGAACCCAAGCCGTCTGATGATATACAACTTTTTGATCCAATGGTTAACAAAAGACATGACAGTCAATATACCTACCTAATAAATGAAAAGTTGAACCCTTCCTTTTGTCTATTAAACCAAAACATAACACACTCAAACCGAAGACTACATCAAACCGAAAATAAGGTGCTTTCAAAAAAGGGTAATATAAACATTACATGAGGCCAGCAAAAGGAGAAAGTATGCTGCAAGTTAAAAGTAGCCTACTATGTAATCAACTCAAATTATTTTCCAAGGATAATATAGGATAACATCAGATTCATCTTGCTGCTATAGTTTCATACATCCGTTGAAGTAACACAAATCAGTTGACCACTCCCTACTCACCTTTTATTAATATTATCATAATATTCAAATCTTCTTAAACTATCATAATTAACAATTACAAAATTAATTTTTGTAAAGTTACGTAGTTCACCGATGTCATTAATAATGATTAGCTCACTTTTTCATCATCGATCAAATTTAGCAAAATTCAAGCTACTATGTTTTAGAGTAAAAAAAGACTTTCTTTTGCTGTTCAAATAAACAATAGCAGAGTTTTAGATCCAATAAAAAGAGGTTCATACAAGATTGGATAAGCAAAAAGTCAAGAGGTCATACAAGATTTTGACCAAGCAAAACGTCTAAAGTAGAATGAAAGGCACATCACCCAACAATATCATCAATGTCGGGAATGCGCTCCACCATATCGGCTGAAGGGAGACGGAGGTGATTGGAGACGAGGCGTCTCTGCTGAGCTGGAGTGAGAGGCATGACCTTGGCCTTCCTAAAAAGGAACAAGGAGTCAACGTCACCCTGAAAACATAGAAAAAGAGACAATACTAATTACGTGAATGACATATATTAATGAATAAAATAATGGTATCAAATCACTAATTAGAAGAAGAAACAACCGACAATATTAATAAAGACAAACAAAGATTCAAATCATTAATTAATTACCAGAAAGAACCTCGAAGCCTCCCAGAGCTCCTCTCTAGATGAAGCAGGAACAGCAGCAAGGACTCCTGGAGCCACCTGAGGGAACACGTGGATGATCCTGGCAACAATCATTTCGTTCTGCATCAAATGGAATAATGGCGTTATTAAAGACATAAAGCTTTATTAGAAACAGAAAGCACTAATCATTTTTCAAACACATGAAAATCTCCTTAATAACGCACGTTATTATAAAGCTAATAAAATCTGTCGAGATCTAAATCAAAACAGAGTAACCACCATACCAAATCTCATATAATCAGTACTAGCAGATAGTAAATTTTTCAAAATAAAAAAATGGGTCTAGATCTAGATCAAAACAGAGTAACCACCAAAGCAGATCTCAAAAAAAAAGGATCAGATGAAAGAGAGAGAGAGAGAGAGAGAGGACCTGAACGTGGTTGTAGTGGAAGTTCATGATGATGGAAGAAGATGATTACGCTACCTGATGAACAGCAATTACAGATGACGATAAAAGTAAGTATAGTGTGTGTATTTATTTATAGTAGTAATAAAGCTTAGTAATTAGGGTTTCATCATGGGCTACATAGACCTAAACTTCAAATTTAATAATGGATGGGTTTGTTAAGAGTAGAACTGTATTGGGCCTAGAACTATGTTTGTAAATTGAACCAATTCGGATTTTGAAAAGCATCCCGACATAATAATTGAACTTGTACTTGGATTGTGATTACGTCATACCTGACTGTCGCGAGTTTGAGTTTTGACCAAAAGCGTATCATCTGGAACAAAAAGGTGCATACGCCATCTAGAAATTCAAACTGTGATAAGAACTAAATAAAGCAAGAACTGAAATATTGATACAATGTTCACTTACCCATGGGATCTGTTTTGTCTTCCAGGATAGCAAAGGGATCTGTTTTGTCTTCCAGAATAGCAACCACTCACTCGATTTATAATTGTAGCTAACAGCCATCTCAAGAAATCAGAGCAAAAGAAAGTCTAATATCGCAAATGCTCATGAACCCTAGATCTATAGGGAGAGAGAGACGATGTGAGACAGAGACAGAGAGAGAGAGATGATAAAGTTCTGCGGCCTATCTATCTCCTCCGCACCTTTATTATCTCTAGGGTTGGTTGACTTTTAATCACTAATGGGCTTTTATAAGACCCAACTATAAATAATTTATTAAAAGCGGGCCTCGTTAGAGTTCTGAAAATAAGAGTTCAACAGCATCAGCAATGTAAATAATACAAACCTTAGAAAGAAGCAACTAGAATACACCACAGCTCGTGATATGAGAATGAGAATACGTAAGCAATGTCAGACTTTCAAACCTGTTATCGTCGTAAGAATCTGTTAAACTTTGAATCTCCACATATTCAAGGCCAGCTTCTCTCGCCAACCTGAAGAAAAAATACAAAAGAAAAATTTAGAGGACCAAGGATCAAAAGATATATGCAGATTAACGTCCTTTCTAGATCAACTAGAAGCAATATGACAAGTAGGATTTCAACGGAAATCTATTTTTAACTAAAGAGTTGAAAAGTAAATACAAGCAAGTACACATTGTTGATGTGGTAATGACATATTGCAAATATCATCCAATTAGTGCTACATTTTGTTGAACACAAAAGGTGAGATCGTGGCGTTAAGAGAGTCCACCTGACTAGGCTTGGGGAGTGAACCAAGCAATGGTCTTCGGGAGGGTTGTCACCAGAAAATTTTAGCTGATACCTCTTTCCAAACAGCGGAAACCTGAGTAGGAATTACCAAACAGTCTCTAATTTTTCAGAAAAAAAAAAAAAGAGAGATTTATGGGCAAAATGATTCTTTCTCAATGATTAGCTCACTTTTCTTCCTCTACTTGGAAAGTGGTCATGTAACTTTCTGACCGAATGTAGTTGAGGAAAGCATTAGGCTTTGTCCCTCCGCTCCTATTGTGGTATGCTTTCACATTCTTCTGGTACTTTGCCCTGTTTCACCATAATGTTAAGAAGTCCAAGTAAACAAAATAATATATAGGCAGTCAAATGTAGAAACTTACTGAATTG
>JABAYD010041074.1:0-11701 GCA_014822095.1 Diplotaxis tenuifolia | reverse complement strand
GTTGAGCTCTTTAATATCATGCATACAAATGTTTAGTACCTGTAGGATTATACTCTCTAACTGAATAAAAACCCTAAGTCTAACAACCATCCTTCCATCAAACAACCCCTTGCCAAGCTGAACAATTGACTTGTTCATCTTGTTTATTGTTTTATTTATTGTTCTTTGCTGTTTTATTATTTATTATTTGTTTACCTAACTTAATTATAACTATTAGATTTAATTGGTTCCCTAGCTCCTTGTGGATTCGATCCCTAAGTACTACAATTGGACCTCTTTTGATGAGAGTAATTCACTCCTTAAGGTAATTTGAGTGATATCAATAAGGGTCAACATTTTAGCAGTAAAACGTCATTAAAGGCGACTTTTGAAATCTGTGCAATGAAACATAATTTCGACTATAAAGTAGTCAAATCGGATACCAAAATTTGGTATATTCAGTGCTTAGATGATGATTGTTGGTGGCGATTTCGTGCTGAAGGACTACAAGGTTCTTCCTACTTCATTATCAGAAAATATGTTGCTGAAAATTCATGTGCTCCATCAACAAGGAAAAAATCGGTAAGAAAAACTACTGCAAAAACAATTGGTGATCGGATTAAGCATAAGTACAATGGTGTGAAGGCGGGGCCAAAATGTAATGATGTCATTGATCTTATGCGTGATGAGCAAGGGATCGAGGTGTCAAAATCTTTATCATGGGATGCAGGTGAATATACTATAAACACAATGAGAGGGCATGCGGGTTATGCAAAGATTCCAAAATACTTGTACATGATGAAGGAAGCTAATCCTGGGTCACACACATTTTACGAAACTGACAGGGATGAAAGATTCAGATTTCTTTTTATCTCGCTTGGGCAGTCTGTTCGAGGTTTTTACAAAGTCATTCGAGAAGTTATTGTTGTGGATGAGACGCTTTTGAAGAGAAATTCAAAGGTGTATTACTGGTTGCTACTGCTCTAGATGGAAACTCAAATTTATATCCAATTGATTTTGGAATAGTTGACTCAGAGAATGACCACTCGTGGAATTGGTTTATGAGACAACTTAATGTGGTTATTGCCGATGAGCAAAGTTTAGCTTTTGTGTATGACCTCCATTTGTAAAGCTATTGCAAACGTTTACCCCCAATCTCAGCATGGAATTTGCATTCACCACTTGCTAAATAATGTTATCTCAAATTATCAGGGAAAATGTGTGGTTGGTTTAATTGCTAAGGCTTCTAAGGCATATCGAGTTGCTGACTTTCAGAAGATATTCTCAGTTGTTTGCGCGATTTATCCCGGGATTGAAAATTTTCTTATAAAAGCTGATGTGAGAAAGTGTACTCGCTGCCAATTTCCAGGTTTTGGGTGTGATATTAGGACCAATAATCCAGCTGAGTCGATAAATGCTGCATTGCGCTCGCCCAAAGAGTTTTCGGCCGTTCCTCTATTAAACAACATAAGGGAAATGATGAGTCGCTGGTTTTTTGAACGTATAACTCTAAGTTCTAATAATACTAAGCCATTGACCATAGCCGTGGAAAAGAAGATTGATAGAGAGATTCTGAAAGGAAAGACTTTTAAAGTGTACCCTATTAGCGATGACCGGTTTCTTGTTCGTGGAGACAAATTTTATTGTATGGTTGATTTGGTGAAAAGGACATGCATTTGTGGAAAATTTGATATGTTAAAGAACCCATGCAGACACACCATAAAAGCAGGTTTCAGCGTAGGCAGACAAGTTCACAGTCTGACAGACGAGGAGTACAGAACTTCTTCTTGGAACTCAGTTTATGAGGAAAGCATAAATCCGATAAGTGTCACAGAAAATGCATGAATTGTCCTAGAACATGTGGAGATTGCAAAAGTTCTTGCTCCAGAGTTTCAAAGAGCAGCATGAAGGAAAATGAAACGAAGATACGAGACAGTTGAAAACAAGATTCATTCACAAGGAATTCAAGGTCCTAAAAGACGCAAATGGAAAGGAAAATCACAATAGGGCGACATGTGATAGAGAAATATAGAGCTTTAGATTTTCTTTGGTTTTCACGTATGGATTCTGGTTTTCTCTATGTTTGATCATTGACTCAGTATAGAGTTCTGGAATTTAGTTATACCTTGCATTTTCTTTGTTTCACTATGGATTTAAGCTGTCTCTTTGTTTGATCATTGAAATATTTTTGAGCTCTGGATTTTATTTATACCTTGTTTTTTTGTTTGATCAATGACTTACTATTGGTTTTACTAGGAAATAATTAGAACTTTATTAATATATTTCAATTTCTGTTACAAGCTCTTTCAAAAAGCCATTGAATTACGCTCATACAACCTACTTCACCCTCCTGGTTATGTTTCATAACTTCTTCGTCATCAGTCTTTTTCAAATGCTTTTTCAATTCTTCAATCTCTTATGCAATTATAGCTTGTTGTGCATCAACCCTAAAGAGTTTATCAAACATAGCTTCATCAACCGACTTAAACAGATGGTGTTCATTCCACCTCTAAATCAAAACCAAAAAATGTAAATCTAAATTAGAACAGTTAACATTCATGTAATAATAACTTATAGCGCATAAACCTGTAACCCAATCTCGCATCTATAGAAACACATGTAAGGGTTCTTATCTGTTTTCGAAACATATGTCACAATCCTTTTGCCACACCAACATCTGGAAGGGATTCCGTGAGACGATCTTCTCTGCGACGCCATTTTGAAGATCATAGATAAAACAAATGAAAAACAAGTTAAGATGTTTTTTAGAGAATAATGGAGGCTGTAGTTAGGTTTGAGAATGATTATATAGGGTTGTATTACTAGGGTACACGGCTCATGGGACTAACAGTTTTAGAATCTTATTGTTCGAGAACTTCTTCATAGGTCTCATGTAAATTCTAATCGATTTCGTGTCTTTTGTATGTCGAGAGTCTAGTTTAGGTTATATATAGTCTTCTATTGGCTTTCTAGCTTAAGGTTTAGATATGACATGGGTTGTAGGTCTAGTTTAGGGTATAGATAGGTCTTATGTTGAATGTCTAGTTTAGGATATAGATAGTCTTCTGTTGAATTTCTAGTTTAAGGTTTAAATAGGTCATGGGTTGAAGGTCTAATTTAGGGTATAGATAAGTCTTGGGTTGAAGGTCCAATTTAGCGTTAAAACTGTCTTCAACGGAACTCAAATACAAACAACTAAATCACCTCAAGAAACTAAAACTTAAACTCAAATACGTCCCATTAAGTCTAATAAGTAATAAAAGCAAAACACAAATACAAGAAACTAAAACTCCACAAAAAAATGAAGTAATCGTCATCAGAGGTGTGTACTTTGACATTCGCAAGATCAGTTTGGGATCGTTTGCAGCTCCCCAAAGATTATATGTAATCTTGTGTTGGGCTCCAAGAATGTTTTCATGGTTCACCAATGTGAAGTCTAAGCATAGAAGGTGACACTCGATGAATTTCAGTGCATAAACTCCGCAGTCACTATCAGTAATGTTTAGGGCTGGCACTTGCACATACACAATTTTATATGGTGTAACCAAAAGATGCTTCTTGTTTGCAGCTGACTGGACCACTTTGACTATCTGAGAGATTAGGACTGCAAATGGCTCCACGTGTTTTTACTGTTTCATTCCACACAATCAAAGACTTCAATCGTTCTACTATCGAAGTGAACACACATAGCGATCCAGTGGTTATCATTTACGAAGTTAGGAACATGCATACGGGTGACGTCGACATCCCACACTGGTCATGTTCTTCCATGTGGAGGAAGTTGTCATGTCCCGTAGTCGTATAAGACTCCTCCAACTTAAAATTTGTCTTGTCATTCTTGTAAATTGGGTATATACACTTCATCTGATTACTTAACAAGCAGTTCATGAAAGCCACCTTGTCTGCTTTCCATTAACGCAATGTTGTCCTCTCCCGAAATAAGAATAACATGGCATCCATTTCATGAAAAGTACCAAATAACATTCTAAACATGACCAAAACGATGACAATAAACAAAGTACAAGTTATTATGCCAATTTAAAAAGTTTTTTTAACCAGTCTGTAGGTCCCATTATTCGTAAAGAGTAAAATTAAAAATTAAAAAAAAACTCACTTGTAAGTGAGGGACCACTCAACTAGCTTAGCCCATGATTCTTCGGGAACAAAAACCAAAGAGTAATTTTGGTCGTTTACACGTTCCTCTTGTAAATCTAGATCCCGTAAGAATGGTCGTTTCATTTTCTTGGACCTAAATGAAGTCGATGGGTGTACCGATTCCATTGGGTCATCAACATTCACTTTTTGGGATGGATCAAATTCTTTCACGTATGAATCTTGTAAAAGATTTCCCATAGTCTTCCTTAGAAACTCTTGTGTACCCATCTCTAGATCAATGTTAGACGCTTATGACACATTTACATCATGCAAATTGCAAAGAAAATCAGACATGTCAACATCGTCTTTTTTCATCCTGCTAATAAGAAAACCCAAAACAACATTAATTAATACACGTCGAGGAGTAGCATAAATTACAAAGTGACACAGTATTATATACTTATGTTGGATACTAAAACAGCAGATTACAACATGTTACAAATATTAAAAACCAATCTTTATTTCTTGTTTACCTGTCGCTGAGGACGAAGGCTTCGCACTGTCGAAGGAGTAGGACTCTTTGATGTTGGGACATCCTTTCTTGACATTATAGCTGATGTCATTGTCTGCTTGAGTTGTGCAATCTTACTGTCGAGTTTGTCAAAGCAATGATCAACGTGCTTATGAATCTCTTCCTTCAATGTGTTAAAGGAAGTGTTGAACAATCCCGTAATAAAGGTTTTCGTTTCACCATCGAGACCTCTGCTCTGCTCTGTTGTTCGTTGGCAAAGTAGTTGTTTCTTCCTGAACTCATAACCGGGATCCTTCACCTTTCTCTTGGGCAGTATTGGTTCCTCAACCTCCCAAACGACTCTGCTCCAATCAGTTTTTGTCTTTATCATCGCCATGATTTTGTCAACTCGTTCATCCTTCTCATCATCGCTTATGAAGTTCACTTCAGCAGTGACATCATTGTTTCCGGTATCAGATATGTATGGAAATACAACTGCATTCTGTAAAAACTAGAGCAGAGTACATTAGTATTTATAAGTTATAAAGAAACAAAAATAAGTTGAGTATGTTAGTTTGTGATCACGTTTCCAAGTGCAATTTCTAGGGAAGTAATATCAGAGTAAAATACTTTTCACGACCATACCAATTCTGACATCTCACACTACTTACATCTTCCTTGTACTTGTGATCCAACAAATTTTCAGTGTCTTGAATCGCCTCCATAAGCCAGATCTATAGGGCGTAGGAAACCCCATCTAATACATAACTGTTTTTCTTCAGCTTGTACCTTTCTTTCTCTATGGACTCCAGTAGAATATCATAAGCATAAATATCCCATGGATACTTCCTCATTTTATAAAAATCCATCACTAGCCTTATGTATTCATGAGTGATATACATCTTCTCATCCTTAGCCATTATAAACCCATAAATAACACAAAGATAAACTAGCATGACTCTGTCCACACGCGACCAGTTGTGACATTCCTTTACAAGCTTCAGCCTAATGTCCCTAATGCTTACATCTCTATTTCGCCTAAGCACAATGCTCCAAAACCCCTTGTCAAATTTCCAAGACTTGAAATCAATGGTGTTGTCTGCTTTGCATTTGAAACCAGTCACAACATATAACTCTTGCATAGAAAACCGTAGAGGCTTCAAAGCAAAGAGGAACCATAACTCATGACGCTTGGGAATGCTGAGCGGTTTTCATACCAAGCTATGAATAACCTTACCTAATTATCCAAACTGATGCTCATTGATAGCCAAAATCGGACTGAAGACATGATCTTTCAAAACAACATCATACTCATCCTTTAGAGCGTCCTTCACTGTCTTCAAAATTGTAGTCCTACAAATGTTGTTGATCTTTTCAATATGATGTTTAATGTCTGCTTCAGCTATGCGTTTTGAAAGCCCAGTTTCCATTCATGTAAACCACAAAATCACAATATACATGTCAACCTCAAAACAAACATATAAACAAACTTCATCCTTTACATGAGACCCGTGAAATCCTAACCAAAGTATATTCTACAATTCAAACTTCAAGTTCAAATACAATTTAAGGTGTTTGTATTTGAGTTTAAATACAACCGATGTAAGACAACCTTCGATTTCAAATACAACCTATGCGATAAACCTATTTCGGTTGAAGGTTGTACAAAACAACTAACCTTCGAGTTCAATTACAACTTTGGAGTTCAAATACAACCGATGTAAGAAACCTATTTCGGTCGAAGGTTGTACAAAACAACCAACCGATTTGTACACATAAATAAATTTCAAACTTTGACACACAAAACATAACCGAATTATGTTTCTTACATCAAAGGTCTTGACTGAAACCAAAACCTATTCTACAATTCTGAAGCATGATCATGAACAATTTTTTTTAAAAAAAAATTAGGATTCTCGAAACCCTAACCTTCGATTTCGAAAAGTATGAATGCTTGACGAAGAACACAAGGAGTATAGCTGAAGATTGATCGGCGGTTCTAAAAACCCTAATTCTCAGCAACAATGTTGCTTCTCATCGCCTTTTCCGTTGGCGGAGAGAACGAGGTGAGGGAGGAGCAAATGGAAAGAGGAAACAAAGAAGAGAAGAGGAAACAACGAGGAGGGATGAGGACAGAAGATGGTCCGCCGGCGATTCGAGCTCACGCCGGAAAAAAAGATGGTAAGGGAGAAGATGACTTTAGGAATCGCCATTCCCGTCGCCTGAGAAAAAAAGAAAGAAGTGATCTGTTTTTTCGTCCATAAAGATGAATAATATTAACTTCCTTTCTTTTTTTTAAACTTATATAAATAATCTTTTTCATTTTTAACTTATGTAAATAATCTTTACAATAATATTAATTGTTCATTTTAATTGTTTATTTCATGGGTATTTTTCTAATTGTAGGGCTAATTTTGGATTAACACAAAAGATTAATTCTGAGGGGACAACATTCTCAAAAAATATTCTAAGGAGACATTTAAGCTGCATTTTTGTTCCAAATTAGCAAATTTCTGGTTTATTATTGCATATGAGAGATTCAAAGATGAGAAAGGCTATTGAAGTCTATTATTTCATTGATATGTAAAAGTGTAAACAAAATGTTAGCATATGTATTATATCTTGGAAAGCATTATAACTCATTTTAGAAAAAAATTCACAGCTTAAGCAATACACATGCAAATCACAAAACATACCACAAACTAAACTATAATAGATCATTCCTCTACAAAGATAAGTTTGGACTCCACTTGATATGAAACAAGACAGCTTCAGAAAACTTTCAGGAAGTCCAGACAACTTTAGACGACTTGGACGTCCAGGAAGTCGTCTAGCGCATTACATTTTAAACGACTAACATGTAAGTTGTCCAAGAAGTTTTCTAGATCTAAAAACTTGCATATTAAACCTAGATCTAAAAAACATGCATATAAAAAACGTTCAAATGGCTTAAAAACAAAGGAAATGAGTGGAAAATTAGATTGATATACTTTTATAGAACACACAACATATATATCCAAGTGGAATCTGATTAAAACCCTGCAAAAAAAAAAGATAGATTAGTGAGAAAAAAACATGAGACGAAACTGAAAAATTCATATAAATTTCGGTGTTTTCAAGTCAAAGAGATTAGAGTGGGTTTGGAGAGTTTTAGTTTGCTAAAAATGTAAGAACTTTATGCAAATAAAGTGACGAAAAGAAAAAAAAAATCAGACATAAAAACTTATCAACACGCTCAGGTCTGTTATGAAAGGGAGAGACATGTGAGAAGACTCTGTCAGAAGACTTTCTGAAAGTCTTCTAGCGCATTATATTTTAGACGACTAACAGGTAAGTCGTCCCAGAAATCTTCCAGATCTGAAAAATATGCATATTAAAAAACATTCAAATGGCTTAAAAAACAGAGAAAATGAGTAAAAGATTAGATAAATCTACCTTTATAGAACACGCAAAAATACATATCTAAAATTAATAGAGGTACCTTTAAATGAGTGAAAGATGAAAACCATGTGATGAAAACCTGCAAAAACAAGATAAATTAGTGAGAAAGACACGAAACAAAAACAATAAATTGATATAAATTTTAGTTTTATAAAGTTAAAGAGAATAGAGAGAGGTTGGAGAGTTTCAGAATGATGAACACTGCATTTTTGTTGCAGCCATTTGAGAGGGGGAGAGAGAATGTGTAAATTTTCTTTATATAGGTAGACAAAAAATCTAATTAGATTAAATATTTTTGATTAAGACGAATTCCTAGAAAACTTACTTAGAAGACTTTAATATTTTTAGCAGAAAACTAAAATATTTTTAGCGGGAAACTAAAATAGAAGACTTCTAGTAAGTCTTCCGGTTTAGATTATTTAAGCGGCAAAATAAAATTTTCTAAAATTGTAAGTGGGGATAATAGGACTAATTACATGTAAGTCTTCTGGTTTAAATTATTCGCTAAACGACTTACAAGTTAGTCATCTAGACCCTAAACATAATCTCTAAATTTAATTAATTAAATAAACATTTCATAAAGTCAAATTAAACTTAAAAATGTTTACTATACAAATTTGTGTTAGGAAAATATCAGATATAAGTATATTTAAGATATTTAGTTAAGTTTTAATTAATGATTTAACATAGATATTTGTATGGTAGATAAAAAATAGGATTTTAAATTAATATATTAGATTGTCTTAATAATGAAGAGATAAGATGTAAGAGGGGAAGTTAATGTGAAATCGAAAATAAGGCCTTGACAGTGTGGTCTAGATACTTTTTTTTTGTCAACTGTGTGGTCTAGATACTAACTAAACCCCAAACGGCCCAATGTTGCATTTTATTGTCCTCATTTAAAATCCCAAGAAACGGTGCCGTATATCAAAAATTCACCAAGTCACCAAGCTAGCTGGAGGAACGACTTTAGTGGAAAAATAGTCTCTGGTGCGACTCACTTCTTCTTCTTCTTCTTCTAGACTGAACCAATCAATCTTTGCTCCATTCCGATTCGATTTGAGGAGCGATCACTAGACAATCACACAGATATCAAAAATTTTGTGAGTTGATTCTTTTTTCTAGATGAAATCTGTACTTGTTTACTTACACAGAGCTTTTGATTTTGTGGATCCCAGATGGAATCTTGATAATCGAAAATGGATTCGCATTTCTTCGTATTGCTTCTCTGCATATCTTTGCTTTTCGGGTCTAGTACCAAGGTAACCCTAGACTTTCCTATTTTGATTTTTGTAAATCGATTGAAGTTGATTGATTGATTGATCCATTGTTGAAATTAGGTTGATGGAGAGGAACAAATCATCTCCAATTTGACAGATACAAGTGTATCTTCTCAGATTGTTACTGATTCCAAGAGTAGCGATCATTCTACTAACACCACCATTCAATTGGGATCTGAGACTAAACCTAGTGATGGAGATGGTAGTACGAACAGAGCAAAGGAGGAAGAAGATTCAAGGAAGAAACAAGGTGAAGAGTGTGATCCATCGTATATGTGTTCTGATGAGCAACATCTGTTTCTCGCTTGTCTCCGAGTCCCTGGTGATGGTTAGTTTCTCTTTTCTTCTAGAAGCTCTCTCTGGTTTTGAGCTTGCATCTTTTGTGCAGATGCGCCTCATCTCTCTCTCCTGATCAAGAACAAAGCCAAAACTGTATTGGATCTTACTATAACTGCTCCCAGTTTCGTCCGCTTAGAAACAAATAAAGTTCACCTTCTTGACAGCCAAGACACCAAGGTTGCATCTCTTTATATATTGAATGGTTTAGCTTTCACATCTAAAGCTTACTTACATCTTGTTCTTTTTTTTGGCAGGTGAAAGTCTCTATTAAGAAGGGAGGGTCCAACGAAAGCTCTATCATACTCACTTCCAGTAACGGTGGTCATTGCAGTCTTGACTTTAAAGATTTAGCTGCTGCAGCACATGATACAGGAGACCACGCTGCGGTGGCTGTTTCTCGCCCTTCGACCTTTAACATCAGCTCGCGGACACTCATCGTGATCGCCATGATTTCCTTCCTCGTTCTCTCCCTTGTCGTCATCCCAGTGATCTACCACGTTTACAGAAGTAAGTCGCAGGGGAAAAGCAAATACCAGAGGCTCGACATGGAGTTGCCGGTCTCTAACAACGCGTTGGTGTCGAAATCGGATCAAGAAAGTGGCGGTGATGACGGGTGGAACAATAACTGGGGAGATGATTGGGGAGATGGTGATGAAGAACAGCCGGTGTTGCCACTCACGCCGAGTGTTTCCTCTAGAGGACTTGCTCCTAGACGACTCACTAAAGAGGGTTGGAAAGATTAGATTTACTATGGCTTTTACTCTTTTGTTTCCTCGGAGTCTGACATTAGTACAAGGTGCCCGGAGAATTTGACTCTGATTGGTAAGAAAATTTGTGGAATGTTTTTTTGTTCATGTATAAGCAAGTGAAAAACCATAGCACGCTCTCTTTGTACTTTTGGGCCTTTATTGTTTCTGAGTTTGATGAGCTTCTTGTTTATAGGTTTCTAAAATCTTTATAGGCCTTTATATTTGGCCAAGTATTGTCAAAGTAGAAACGGTGGCAAGGTGATAGAATATTATTGTCAATGTGTTTACAATACATTATTGTTTGGCGCAAAACGAAACCAAAGATTACAGCCACTTATATTAAATGGAACTCTCACTTAAAGCGGAAAAGAAAGAAACAAATGCGGTTTTAAAAGATCGAAAATTTTATATTCACTCGGTTTCAATTTATTCGTTATTGCAGAGGAAAACTTTTATTTTAAAATAAATTTTATTTTATAATTTTAAAATAAAATTTATTAACTATATATGCTACTCTATTTTTCTATCGGTTGAAAATGTGACTAGGTTTATTAGAAATTATGTGTTTTATATAAAAATATGTAAAATTAAATATTTCAATTTATGTATAGAAACCTAAAAGGATAAGCTAAAATGAAACGGAAAATAGTATTTTTAGTTAAAATTATAACTGGTATATTTTTCAAAGAATAAAATAAAATGAATAGAATGTCGTAGAAAAATAGATAGAAGCATTGCATTGTTTCTTTGATAAAATTGTTATTGATGGAACGGTTGTTCACTTTATTCATCAAAATGGTTAAAAATGTAAAATTAATAGAATACAGTTTGAGTGGTACAGGACAAGCAATTCAACTGTAATGAGGTTTTAACAATTATAAAAACATATAAATATATACTGTATGTAAAGATTTCCGTTACTGATAAATGCGGTGTGAAACGGAACGATAGTCACCGTTCGGAACCTAAGTTACACATTAGACACACGAAAATAACTTCAGAAAAATAACCTTAGGGGTTTAGTAAATAATAATAACCTTACGGGCAAAAGTGAGACCACCACGTTGCTCTGTCAAATGAGGATCACAAAGGGCACGTTGCTGGGGACCACTTTCGTCTGTCAGCTAGCTTGCACGTGCGCTCATGTGCACATGAGAAGAAACGTCTCATCTTCTTAACTAGACACGTCTCCCTCTTGTCTCACTGAACATATATGGAACGTTCGATGGAAACTCTGGGACCTCTATTATTTGACGGTCCCGTTCGAACTTTCCGATGTTTGTTATCGGTGATCTCGGGCGAGTGTC